>ML285194.1:0-50401 GCA_005239495.1 Nicotiana undulata
GCATATCGAATACTAACTATATAGACGAGATGGAAATGTGGAGCTTTGTGAGCCGTCACATATCGTCGCGTCGATTCAGAGTGACGTCACGACATCATGCGTCATGATTACGCATTTTCCCGATGCATTGCGTCGTTTCTCGTGCCTCTTCCATTTCGATACCTGTGCTAGTCATTGATGGTTTGTTTTCTCGATACTTGTGCCTGGGTTCTTATAAATAGGGATATGAGATCATGTGCCTTATTCTTTGCATTCTCAGATATTGAATCCCTGCATCTCTTTCTGCGTTCAGAGTTCAGAGTTCCTGCTCTCATTACCTTTACTCTCTTATCCATGTCTTCACCGATTCTGGTGAATTCTTCTACTCACACCTCCTCTGTGCTTTTATCTTCTTCATATATAAAAGTAAAGATGGTTAATGCATATTTTAATTCTGGAGGGGCATCTGATCCGGTTCCCTTGGCAGTACACACACCTCCCCATGACGATGGGGTGGCCATTATTGCTGAGGATGATAGCTTTCCTACAGTGGAGGAAATAATTGCTCGTATTTAGAAGGCTAGATCAGACTTCTCAAAGACGCCTGAAGATGACCCTGAGATCTCAGAGTCGTTGATTAAAGGGGTGGCCCTTGCTGAGTTTAGGGCTAAATTCAAAATTCCCCCTCACATAGATCTAGTTCCTGCAAGGCGTGATGTGTTGCAAATACACCGCCCTAGGTACTTTGCCTTCTACGCAGACCTCTTCTATGTAGGTTATACCTTTCGTATCCTCTTTATAGCCGAGGAGTTTTGTCGCTATTACCGAGTCTACCCAGCTCAACATTCCCTCTACATCTACAACTCATCCGCATGATCTCGAAGTATGCGGAGTTAGCCGGGGTCGGAGTGACCCTTCGCCACTTGATGCATCTCTTTGCTCCCAAATTTCACAATGGGTGATGTTACATCTTCGTCACCAAGGCAGCAAATGTCTAGTGGTGAAAATTTATGACAAGGAAAACCGACAATTTTGGCTCAGTTACTTCTACGTCAAAACTGAGGACGTGGTGGTTAATCCTAGCGGGTTCCCTAAGATTTGGAACTACGCCTGTAAGCTCCTCTTCTTTTCTCTTCCATTATATTATGTGTTAGTTTCGCAAATTCCAATTGTATTGACAATTTTTTCTCCGTGTAGACGAGGTTGAACCCCCTCCCTTTGTCGAGGATATTAACAACTGGATTAGCCGGTTTTCCCTCATACAGTGGGGATTCACGAGTGGCCAGCCTTCCTCAAGAAGTTCGGTCCTACGCTATCTGTGCCCGGTGAGTACCCCTTCTTTTAAGTCCATTGTCGTGTCTAAGACATGTGAACAGAGCTCGATTGCCGGAATGAAGCCCATAGTGGCCTTCGTGGACTTCTTCTAGGACGTGCCGCGTTTGATTCGGGCCTAAATATTTTTCTTGGGCACCGCCAAACGTCCTCTTGTATTGGTCATTTTGAATCATAATGTATCCGACCGATTGCATCTGAAGCTTCTTATCTTCCTTTTTATCATCTGGGACTACGCCATCCTGCAAGTATGAAACAATACGGTTGTGCCGGTCCCAAGTTAGATTTATAGTCCTTACCTCGACTTGATCTATCAATGAGTAGAGGAGGGTGACCACGTTTCCTTCTCCAACTATGTTTTTAGTGGCTGCTGCTAATTTGGCGAGATCGTCTCCTTCGATGTTTTGTGCCCGAGGGATATGGTCGAGCTGGCATTCATCAATTTTGGGCAGTAGTAGCTTTGTTTTATGATATGGAAAGTCCCTGTGACTTGGTTAACGACGAGTTACGAGTCGCAGCATAGTGTTAGCCGTCTCGCCTCGTACTTGAGTGCTAGCTTTAATTCTGCGATCACGGCTTCATACTCGGCCTCATTGTTAGTAATATCCGGGCATCTTATGGACTGGCGAACCAGTTCTCCAGTCGGGACTTCGAGCACAAGTCCTAGTCCGGACCCCGACGCATTAGAAGCACCATCGGTGTACAAAATCCATAGGATTTGCATTTGTGGAGAATCATGGGCGGAGTTTTTTTGACTTCTGGCATTATGTTTGCACTGAAGTCGGCAACGAGGTCGGCAAGGACTTGTGATTTTATCGACGTTCGCGGTTGATATGTGATATCATGCTAACTTAATTCTATGTCCCACTTGGCTAACCTACCCGATAGCTCAGGCTTATGCAAAATGCTTCTCAAGGGGAAAATTGTGACTACTCAGACGGGGTGGCACTGAAAATAGGGTCTAAGATTTCGTGAAGCTACAACCAAAGACATGGCTAATTTTTCGAAGTGGGGGGTGCCTCGTCTCGCCATCGACTAAAGTTTTGCTAATGTAATAGATGGGAGATTGCATACCTTTATCTTTTTGGACTAGGACCTCACTTACCGCTACTTCAGATACAGCGAAGTAGACGAGGAATGTGGTTTCCAAGGTGACGCCGTCGGCTACGATGAGTAGTGTGATTTTTCTAGATGTTCGTTCGACTGCATTGTTAAAACCTGTTAGCCTGATACAAGGCGACACTATCTTATCCTCGAATTTCATCTGTATAAGTACTCGAGGGTTGATAATGCACGCGCCGCTCCTATCGTCCACCATAATGTGTCTTACATCTGTATCTAATAATCGTAAAATGATAACAAAGGCATCAAAGTGAGGGAAAACCAAATCGTGAGTACCGGACTTATCGATGCTGATACTTCCTTCGAGTTTGTCATACCGTTCATGAGTGATCGACCACTTGAGTTTGTGGGTTATGGTGAATTTATACTATTGATCGATGTGTCATCTCCGCCGCTGATGATCATTTGAATGGTGCGAGTTGGTGAAGGCGGTATCAGTGGTCCCTAGTGTTGTTCACGTCCTTGGGCGAAGTTGGTCCTCCCTCAGTTGCTCAACAATTCTTTGAAGTGCCCTAGGGGAAGCATGTTTACGATTTCCTGCCTTAGAGCGATGCAATCCTCATTTTTTTGGCCTCGCTCTTGGTGGAATTTGCAGAGGGCGTTTGACTTTCTGGTGCTTGGGTCCGACCTTATCTTTTGTGTCCACTTCACCTTTAGTCCGAGCTTCTCCTGTGCATAGACTATTTCTGAAGGAAACACACAAAAATTGTGAGCAGATAATAAAGGGGTAATACCTCCTCGTTCCAGTGAGCCCCTGTCCTTGGTCTAGATGAGCCTTCTATGTGGCGCGCGGGGAGCGTGATCTCGCTTCTGATATACGGCTGATGCCTTTCTCGATTGGATCGTGGAGCTGCAAGATCCCTCCTAGCATCTCTCCTTTAATCCTTCTAGGACTCGTCCTGTACCAAGGTCAACCGATGGGTTGGCCCATTCAAGTCATCTTCGTCAAAATGGACCTCGGCACAGTAGACGTTGTGTATTTCATCCCAAGTGGTCGGAGAATACTTCATGAGCCGACTTAATAAGGGTTTCCCTCGAGCGATTCCTATTCAACCTGCCTTGGAAAGATTCTACATCCATGCCTTCTTATATGTTCGACAAGGTCATCCTTACTCAGTTGAAGCGAGTGATGAAGTCCCTCAATCCATCCCTGGGTGGTTGTTTGGTGGAAAATATATCGTTCACTCTTGCCTCCACCTTTTTGGCCCCGGCATGGGCCATTACAAACTTGTCGGCCATCTCTTCGAATGTTTCGATGGAGTGCGCGGGCAGTTGTGATTACTTAGTTAATTCTACTCTATTAAAGATCTCACCGAACTTTTTCAACAAGATGGATGATACTTGTTCTTTGGCAAGATCATTGCCCTTTACTACCGTAACATAGCAAGTCACACGGTCCTCGGGGTCAGTCGTGCCATCGTATATCTTCAGATAAGGCATCATCTTGAAAGTCTTGGGTATGGCGTGTGAGGCAGCTTCATCAATGTAAGGTTTTTTGACAAACCGACCAGCATCTCTTTTTAGCAAGAATGTTGGGGCACCCGGTATTTTGTCGACTCGGCTTGGTGCTCTCTCATTTGATCCCGAAACATTTTATTTTTATTTTCCATTTCTTCCATCTTCTTTAGAATGGATGTGAGGGTGTCGTCACACGCATTATTAACATTGTGAGTGATACCTGTTACTGGAGGGAGAAGGTCGTGCTGCTCGGATGTTATTGGCGTAATGCAAGTCCTTGCATTTTCTCTAGCTACCTCCTGTGCGGGCTTGTCAAAGGATGCCGGTCAGTGTGTTTTTCAGCCAAGGCTCAAGCAGTTTCTTCACTTCTGGTGGTGCATCTTCCGTTGTGGACATGGAAGCTCCTTTACCACGGGATGTCGTGATACTGCCGTGAGGGATAGGCGACCTACTTTGCCTGGGAGAGGCGTTAGGTGTTATATCTTTGCCTTCCGTTTCAGAAACCTCGTGGATAGAGTTCAAGAGGTTTGTAGTAAGGTCGACCAATGCCTTCATTCTTTCTTCTTCCTTACCTGCCATGTCAGTTGTGTGTACACGGAAATAGGGGTTTTGCTTTCTTTTTTTTTGAACTGTGCTGGCTATAGATCCTGAAGAAACTGAAAATTTAACTAGGAAATCCCCACAGACGGTGCCAAATTGTTTGACCAAAAAGTGTAAACTTTTGATTAAACTAATTAATTTTATGTAATGAGGTTATACCTAGTTTATGATAACCCTATATCAATAATCAGTTAACTCAAATAACGTAGAACAGTGTCGTTGTGAGATTAAATGTTGTATGCATTTAATATTCCAAAACGGTTTATGTAATAAAAGGAAAATGTCAAGTAGTAAATAACAATAAATGGCATTAATATAAATAGAGAGTATGATTTACCCAATATTGAATGAGGTGGATGATTCTCCTTTCTGACAATGATGAATGATAGCCAAATCCTAGAATGTTAGATATATTCCCGGATATGGTGGAAAATTATTGAATAATGGATGGTAGAAACTCAATTAAAAGGCAATATTTGTATCTTTTCTAGAGAGATTCTTCTTCTCAAAAAGTGTTTTTATCAAATGGATGTTACATGCCTTTCACCTTATCTCTTTCTCTTTTTATGTAGGACATACCCCCTGTCAATCCCATAAGTACAAGTACAGGGAATATTCATGGGATATTCTCCTAAAAACCCTATTACAAAACTAGCTGTTACTACTACTTCTTGATATTTGACCTCGGCCGTTATTGACTGCTCGGCTATGAGCCTCATTGTTTACTAGTCGACCTCGGCCAAATTACTTTTCGTAGTACCTCTTTATGTTAAATCTCATTGAGGCAGATTTTGACCCATACAACACTAACAAGTAAATCTTTATAATAAATACTAACATTTGACCTGATAAAATTAATCGCAGACCTACTATAACAGGTTAAACATACTTAAAAAATCAATACTCTATCAGTGTATATATATTATAACTATTATGAAACAATAAAAGAACAAGAACAATATTGCAGAGAAAGAGAGAGATGAAATTCTTATTGAATTTTGGGATGATTTACAATGGGGTAAGACCCCTCTATTTATAGGGAAAAATGACTTAGCCACAAAGTAGAACTCTCTAAAATATAGACATTCACTCTAAATAGAATTCTATTTATAACACTCCCTCTTGAACTATTCAACAAATAATGTGCCTCGTTAAAACCTTAACTAAAATAAAACCCAGTGGCAAAAAAATTCTTGAAAAGGAAAAAGAGTACACATGTTTAGAAATGCGCCTTTTGGTTGCCGCGTTAAAAATCTTGCAAGGAAAACCCTGTGAGACAAAACCTTGTAAGGTAAAAAGAGTGCAACGTGCATTAAATCCCCCTTATGACAACATCAATTCACATCATTGAGCCTTCGAATCCCAATCTTGTGCACTAGCTTCTTGAAGGTTGACGTCACAAGAGATTTGATGAATAAATCATCCATATTAACTTCAATAAATATGTTGCACCTTGAAAATCCTTGCTATTACATTATGATGCTTATAGTTATAACAAGATACATATGTGCACAAATAGCCCTTATAATGTGGTACTTAATGACCAAAAATTCTGTATGCTTTAAGAGATTAAATCCTTCAAGGATTGTCAAATAAATCATATATTAGACTTTAATTAAATGCATATCAAGTTTTCATGTCATGCTAGACAAATAATATATCGAAAACTGATTGCACATATCATTGACTTTATATTTTCAAGTGTTTGAACTGCAGGTCCAAATACTTGTCTTTCATATTAAACCAATTCTATTCAAATTGTGTCTCTTCTATTTGGCCAATATTGTT
Source organism: Nicotiana undulata (assembly GCA_005239495.1). Classification (NCBI taxonomy): domain Eukaryota; kingdom Viridiplantae; phylum Streptophyta; class Magnoliopsida; order Solanales; family Solanaceae; genus Nicotiana; species Nicotiana undulata. Next base: position 6,280 of record ML285194.1, read on the forward strand.
GTGTCTGTTTCGAAAAACTTAAGATCCTCATCTATACTTAGCGCTATGATAGATGTCGTCAACAAATATTTTATATCGGTTCCAATATTTTCTATCTATAAAGATATAACATAGAGATCTTCATTAATAAATTCAGGTACCTGAATCTCTCCTGAGATTTTATGAAGTGTTATGTCATGTGATCTTCTAGATCACTTGCCTCCTTTATTATGATCATTTTGATCATTTTCTCATCTTCTTTATCAAGAAGTTTAATTGAAACTGACTTGTCTATACGCTTTAAGTGTACCATAGACTTTTTCCTTCTAGGACTTAATATGAGCATTTGCAATGAGAATATAGTTACTTTCTTTGGGTCAGCAAATGCGTCTCGCATGATTTGTAATATACTGCAAATGAATTATCGTTTATGAACTTCAAGTACATATTATCTTATTCAAGGACCTAGATGTACAAATGATAATTCTTTCCACATAAATTTTTCTCAACTGTTTATCATGTCTCCCCCTCATGTTAGAAAAACTAACTTTTTCCCTCAATTTTGGGAACCCATCTTTGTGCATTATGGTATTAATCAAAATATACACCGCACATCAATAATAATAAGATGATGTCACACCCTTTTTTTTACAAATCAAACATCACTCAATCCTCTTAAATAAATAAAAAGATTTTTGCAAAGTTTGAAAGTGGGTTTTTCAATTTTGAAAGTGACAAAAGATTGTGTTTTAAAGGATTAACTCAGAGTTGCCACCTGACATTTGGTTTCGGTGTGTCAGGTCACCATTTTTTTAAAAATAATTTTTCCTTTTTGTCACGACTCGGAATCCCACCTCCATGGCCGTGATGGCGTCTAACGTTGAACCCGCTAGACAAGCCAACGTTTTGGTTAACTTCACTATTTTTCTTTATTTAAGACATCAATAAAAAGGGAAAGCAATAAATATGAATAATTAAATAAGGATGCGGAAACTACGGGTTACCAACTTAATGTAATAAATATCACGAAATTTACGTACATGAGCCCCCAGAACTGGTGTCACAAAATATCACGGACAGTCTAAGATTTCTACAACAAAAGTCTGAAATGAACAAGTACAACGGTCTTGGAACTACAAAATAAGACAGAAAATGAGAAGATAGATGGTGATGCCAAGGCCCACGAACGTCTGCGGGACTACCTCGATGTTGCCTGTGTGGACTGAAGGATCCTCTCTCTGTCAGTGTCCACTGGGTACGGCTGCGTAATCTGCACAACATAAAGAAGTGCAGGTGTAGCATCAATACAACCGACCCCATGTACTGAGTAAGTGTCGAGCCTAACCTCGAGGAAGTAGTGACGAGGCTAGACACGACAACCACAAATCATATGTACAGTTCTACAATATATAACAGGGAAATAACAGGAAATAAACATTTAAGTACGGCAAGGAAGGGGACAATTAATGGGGGAACAAAGAGAACAATAAAGAATGACTGAGCAAGGCAACAATATAGAAGAGTAAAGGTCAACAGGAAGTATCAACATAAACAAATATGTACACGGCATCACCCTTCGTGCTTTACTCTCATCCTTACCAAAACAAGTACACGGCATCACCCTTCGTGCTTTTACTCTCATCCTCACAACGCAATAAATAAATAAAAGGGCACGACATGTTCCTTCGTGCTTTTAAATGTGAAATCATGGAACGACATCACCCTTCGTGCTTTTACTCTCTAACTTAAAATGCAACGAATGAAATGAATACACGACATCACCCTTCGTACTTTACACTCTTCCTCACCCATTCAACATCAACAACAACTTGGCAAGGAAATCAACAGTAGGAAATACAATTCATAACCACCCAGCAAGGGGATAACAACCAAACGCAATACCGTCCGACAAGGGACTCAGCTATAACCAATCTCATATGAGTATATAACTTAGTAAAATCAATCCTCAACTGAAACAACTTATCACAAATCCTTAATCAAGTATTCTCAGCAAATAAACAACTTCCAAAATGAATCTACTTCATAACACAATGAATATCGAAGCAATAACATGTAATACACCAAAATCGACTCATGCTTGACAAGCGATGTATAGGTACTCGTCACCTCACCTATACATTGAACATGATAGAAACAAGTAGCACATACGACTCAACACATATTCCCTCAAGCTAGAGTTAGGCCAAACACTTACCTCGGCTCCAAGAATGCCAATCACGCCTCTAACACCGCTTTTCCTCTCGAAATCGACTCTGAAACGATCGTATCTAGACATAATCGACTCAATAACATCAATAATTACTCAATAATTCAATTCCAAAGCCTAATTATAGAATTCCCAACATTCTTCCAAAAATTCAAAAATTTGACCCCGGGCCTGCTTGGTTGAAACACGAGGTTCAAACCAAAACCCAATCACCCATTCCCCCACGAGCCCGAATATACAATTTGCTTTGAAATACGACCCCAAAATGAGGTTGAATTCCCAGAAATTTGAAAAGCCCTAACACTACCCAAAAATCCCATTTCTACCTTTGATTTCATATTTTTAGGCCTAGAATCTAATGAATATTGATGAAAATTGGAAGAAGACAATGTTAGAATCACTTACCTAAGAGGTTATGGTGGACGAATAGTTGAAAATCGTCAATGGGGTTTGGAGGAGAAGAGGGTTGTGAAGTTTTGCAAAATCCCGTAATGAATATTCTGATTTTGGGTCTTTAAAATATGGGCGAAAATGACCTATGTGATCGCGAATAAAGGGATGCGATCGCATAGAAGGCTGTTCAAATACACTCCGCGATCGCGAATAGGCCTGTGCGATCGCACAGCTCTACAGGTACCACCCTACGCGATCGCAGGCCTGGAGGTGCGGTCGCACTGAATAACTTACCAGCCCCCACCCCAGCTCTCCTACACATGTGTAATCGCAGATCTTCTTATGTGATCGCATAGAGTAACCTATATCCCCCATTACACAGTGCTATGCGATCGCAGAGACTCTTATGTGATCGCATAGCATTAAACCTCAAACACCAGATACAGACTAAAAACACCAAATTTTCCAACTCTTTTGCACTCCGACACTTGCCTGAAACTCACCTGAACCCTCGGGGCTCAAAACCAAATATACACACGACTTCAAAATCATCCTACGGACTTATTCGAGTAATTAAACCACCAAAATAACATAAAAAACAATGAATTAAACTCAAAAATCTATAGAATGTTCTCAAAACTACATAAACTTCAAATTTTTCATTTTTAGTCCGAATTACCTCAAGCGAAGTCGTTTCTTACCAAATTTCACAGGTAGTACATAATAAACATATTTAACCTGGTTCGGGCTCCGAAACCATAATACGGGCCCGGTAACACAGGTTTCTCATCAAAATACATTTTCAAAAGCCTTTATATTTTTCAGAAAGCAATTTTTCTTTAAAAATTTATTTCTCGGATTTGGGACCTCGGAATTTGATTCCGGGCATACGACCAAGTCCCATATTTTCCTGCGGACCGTGCAGGACCGTCGAATCACGGGTCCGGGTTCGTTTACCAAAAATGTTAACCAAAGTCAACCTTATTCAATTAATTACCATAAATTTAACATTTATTCAATTTTTCCACATAAAGGCTTCCCGGCTACGCTCCCGGGATGCGCACACACATCGAGATGAGATAAATGGAGGCTTTCAGGGCCTCAAAACACTGATTTAGTTAAATTACACGGGATGACCTTTTGGGTCATCACACTTTTAAAACACTTTGGACTCCAAACTAAGTCCGCACCAGAGATTCGGGTAAAGAGGGTTCATTTGTCTCGAGGAGAAGGTATTAGGCATTCCCCGAGTCCCGTAACTAGTACGGTTGCGTACATGATCAAGTTGGATTTAAAGAATACTAAGATTGAGGTAGCACAATACAAAAAAAAAAAAATAACCAATCAAAAGAGGCTCGAGGTCGTACCCACCTAATAAAAGAAAAATAAAAGTAAAAATAAAAATCCTATTCTATGCTTCCTCATATTGTTCCATCTTTGGCCTTCATATACATTCACTTCGGGGCATACCTCGGATAAAAATATATACAAACTCCTTGGGGCATTTCCCTGATAAAACCATAATAAGCTAAAGGGACGCCCTCTTACCTCGAAAATTCAAACAAAATCCTAAAGGTTTGCCTACCCACGCGTGGTCAGCCTAGCATGCTCCTAGCGATCAAATGAATATAGCAAAATAAATAACAAACTAAAACAATCCAAAGCTCAAATTATCATAACTGTTCAGTTGTTTGTCGTGACAATTGATTTGTGCAATCCCGTGTGAATCACGAAGAATTACATCAATCTTTGAAGGAGTCAAGGATTCAAGTCTTTCTTTTCATACTTGCAAATGTTATCCCAATTTTCCCTATATTAATTTTTTTTAACTCAATCCCCATGGCTGTATATCTCTTAACAAGATTTTGTATTCATATCAAATTAGAATCAAACAATTAAATTCAAAACATTTTCCAAAACAAGCAATATGTTGAGCCACAATACTTAAAAAAAATGAAATGTAATATTTGTCTAAGGAACAACCACCAAAATCATATCACCAAAAATGAACACATGAAAATGAGGAGAATAAGAGAATAACGAAAGAACTGGACCTTAAATCCCAAACGAGTTTTGAATCAACCTTCGGACCGGAGTTTAATCAAAGACCTTAATGGCACCTCAACGGACCAAACAACCTCGACAAATGCTTATTTCAGCAGGGCTCGAGCTTTCGAGGTAAAACCAGCACCTTGGACCAATTTTCTAGTATTTGAGTGTGCTTGAACCTTAAGACCTTCACACTGGCGAGACAAATTTCAACATTTCCAAATTCAACGACTAGACGGAGCCATGGACGAGAAAGTTGGGAAGAAAGGTCTTGAGGGATTTTTGTTCTCTATTTTCTTTAGTCTGTTCTCTTTTCTGTTATTCTGTGTGTGTGTATTGAGAATAAGAGGGATGGTGGCAAAAGGGTGGAGGAGATAGGGTGTGTTCACACCGGATTCCGACAGGAAAGAGAAAGGGTGCGACGACTGATTTTAGGGGTGTTCGGTCGTTGATTCTCCGACGGTTCGTCTGGTGAGGAGTGATGGATGGAGTTTTGTTGGACAGGTGAGCGACAGGGAGACGGCAGGGAGGCGGAAGGGATGAGGTTGGCGGCTGCCTGTATTTTAAGGTTATGTGGGTGCATCTCATGTCAAGGTTCTAAGAGGTCTTCAAGAAGAAAGTGATTTAGGTGTTTTTTTTTTTGGGCTTCGAAAGTTGGGCCTATTCTTGTTGGATTTTAGTTTTTCGGGCTAGAAAGCTAAAAAAAAGATATAATGTGTTTATAAAATAAGAAATAAAAACTTACTCTTAATTAATTAGGATACACTACTAAAATAAAACTAAATATTAAAAGTGAAAATATTTTTGTAATTTTCATTTTTGTGCTTAAAATAAAGTAAAAGAGATACTAGACCTAAACAGAATATTTAGAAGCTAAAAATTATAGAATCTCGGGGAGGGTCAAAAATTACACGTCTACAGCTGCCCCTCTTTGACTGGAAACACAAAGTGTTTTCAGACAAAGAACGACTAGACATGTTTTTTTGACCCGACCCTTATTTAGAGGGACCGAAAAACTAAAAGAAAGGAGAATGTGACCAAGCCCTGGTATCTGAGCTACCTACATATCCTTGGCTATAAAGGAATCAGGCCACGTGTAGTTCAAAAGTGAGAAGAACGAAGGGGTATACCGAGGTGGAGAGCCGATTGAGGTGCCGTTCCGTCGAGGTTCCGGTCCGCGGGCCTGTTATTACATCAAAATAAAAAATAAAAAAGACTAACTAAGCATGTCTACTATGAGTTACAAGACTCCTATCTATAAGTCTTCTGAAGCTTGATCTTGAGTCTTGAATGGTCTTTATGCAGACTTTAGATTTGAACCTTGACGCTTGCTAGTTGCAGGTGCTACTTCATTCTTTTTTTGTTTTTTCTGTTTCTTCTTCTTTTATTCTGGATTAAGACTACTTATGTTGGTCATCTATTGTCGACTTGCATTCTTGCCGCGAGCTTCTGCTACTGATAACCTGAATTGAATTCTGAAACCCTTGTTCTTCAGGTGGGCGCCTGCTACTGACTTGAACTTGAAATAATTCTGATATGAATTCTGAAATGTCTTCCCTCGTTCTCCAGGTGGGTGCCTGCAATCAAAACAACAAAACAAATAAAATTATTCTGCCCCAGTTTGCACTCGGGAGACTAGTGAGTAGTTAGCAAAACTGTAAACCACTTATGTTTGTCACGACCCAGAATCCTAATCCAGGTCGTGATGGCGCCCAACAACGGGGTTAGGCAAGCCAACATAAATTTCACTAAGTGTTTATTTTTACTTGATTCAATTATTCACCCATTTACCGAATTTAAAGAGTTAAATCATGATATTGAAAGATAATAACTCAGTGGTAGATAAAATAGCTATAAAAAAGCGTGAGCCAAAAGACGAGCATATATATATATATATATATATATATATATATATATATATATATATATATATATATATATATACAACCCAAAATCCCAAAATAACCACTACGTGGGTGCCAGGAACTAGTGTCACGAATGTCACGGGCATACTAACAGGATAACCAAAAGATAGAATATACAATTCTATTGTCTGAATAAATAGACGATAAACAAAAGTAAATGAAAATCCATGGTACTGCTGGGGATCGCCAGAAGAAGCAGCTCACCGTGAAGTCAGATCCGCTACGGTCAGTATATAGGTCCGGTCTGATAACCAGATGCACCAGCCTCAGAACCTGTACGGTTAAGTACATAAGTGCAGCATGAGTACATATTAAATAAATATGTACCCAGTGAGTATCCCGTCTAATCTCGAAGAAGTAGTGACGAGCGGTCGACTTGACACTCACTAAGGTCCAACAGTATAATATGTGACAGGTTATAACGAAAAGCAGTAGGCATGTAAGATAGTAAGCAGCAGTTACGTATAAAGCACAGGAATCCAAGTAAATACTGGAACAAATAACAATGGCCACTTTCTTTCCCCCAAATATATAATACAAGTCAATATCCATGAAACAGTGCCAAATAGTCATGCGTACACAGGAATGAGACAACTGGGTGGAGTCATAAGGAAAATATCTATGCACTGCCGAGGATCGAACGACCAGTCCCATAAGTGCATTCTTACCATAGTCATGTTTGCGCACTGCCGAGGGTCGAACATCTCGAACCATAAGTGCGTCTTTTAAATTAATCATATCTGTGCATCTTTCAATCCGCCGTGGCGTACTGCCCGCTCCCATGAGAGTGGGGGAAATCACACATCGCTCGCGGAATGTAAATTGCGAAGCGGTTACATACACACACAATAACTTTTAAAACTTACTTCCCAAAACCAATTCCTTTCAAATCAACAATTTCCATGAAATCTCAGAGAAACAATAATATACATAACATGGTCTCATAGCATATATGGCATTACAAGGAAGCATATAAGGCATGTTGTGGGCCTAACTACCCGGACATAACAATGATAGCCGCTACGTACGGACTCTCGTCACTTGATGCGTACGTAGCCCCAAACCAAATTACATATAGCATTCGAATCACCTAGTGGGAAAATTCCCTCTTACGAGGTTAGAAAGGAGACTCACCTCGTGTCGAATCTACCTCTCGGACCGCGAATGCGCCCGAAACTACGAACTCTACACCCGAGGACTCGCAACTAGCCAAAAGGTGTACAATTATATAAATGAATGCTCAATGTGGGGAAATTATCCTATTTATTCAATAAAATTATCATTCTTGAAGAATTCCCAAAATTTAACCCCAGGCCCGCACGTTCGAATCCCGAAAATTCTCGGAGGAATCATTCACCCATAGCCTAAGGATCGATAATATACGACTTTTACTTGAATTTTTAGCTATAATTGAGCAATTCACCAATTTCCTCAAGAACCCTAAATTTCTACCCAAATCTTGATTTTCAATGATCTGGTAGTTAATCCCATTAATAATTCATGTATTAAACTAGTAATAAAGAGGAATTAACTTACCTCTACAGTAGCTAGGTCGTGGTGTGTTCTTCCCAAGCTCACAAGTCTCTAATGGAGGTATGAAATGAAAAGAGATGAAGAAATCCGTATTTTAAAGAATATATACTGCCTCGCCTACTGGGGTCCTGCACCTGCGGCTCGAGGACCGCACATGCGGTCTCGCGTCTGCGAGTTGGGGCTCTCACCTGCGGAGTTGGACGGGAAGGACTTGGCCCGCACTTGCGAAGCTGGAGACCGCACCTGCAGCAACGCTCCTGCATAATTGGATCCGCACCTGCGACTGAGCAACCGCACCTGCGGTCACACCAGAAACAGGAGCACCAGCAGCTATTTTAGCTGGTTTTTGACCTCGTGTGGTGTCCAAGAGGCACCTGGGCCCACCCGAGCCCCCGTCCAAATATACCAACAAGTCCTAAATCATAATGCGGACTCGCTCGAGCCTTCGGAATGCCCAAAACAAAGCTAAATCCCAAAATCATACCCCAAAACCCCTAAAACCATAACTTTAAGAACTTCAAGTTCTTGATTTCTATATCCATGCGCCGGACCTACCTATAAAACTCGGAATGACATCAAATTTTGCAGACAAGTCATAAATGACATAACAGAACTATTCCCGGTCTCGGAATCATATTCGGATCTTGATCACATAAATTTGCGTTTCAAACCAAATTTCAAACTTAAGGAAATCCTTATTTCTATATTGGGCGCTGAAATGCTCCCGGGTTATCGAAAAACCATTCCAAACATATGCCCACGTCCGAAATCATCATACGAAGCTACTGACACTGTCGGAACTCGATTCCGAGGTCGTTTGCTCAAAATGTTGACCGAAGTCAAACTTGACCAAATAGGCTAACCTTAAGGAACCAAGTGTTCCTATACTGCTCAAAGCACTTCCAAATCCTGAACCACCAGTCCCCGCAAGTCACAAATCACAAGAAGCCACTATGGGAAGTCTTATTTAGGGGAACAGGGTCCGATAACGTATAATTACCGGTCGGGTCGTTACATTCTCTCCCTCTTAAACAAATGTTCGTCCTCGAACAGGTCTAGAATCGTACCTGAAGTGCTGAATAGATATGAATATCTGCTCCGCATGTCCTCCTCGGACTCCCAAGTTGCCTCATCGACTGGTTGGCCCCTCCACTGGACCTTCACGGCAGAAACTCTCTTAGACCTCAACTGGCGGTCCTGTCTATCAATAATAGCAATTGGCTCCTCCTCAAAGCCCAACTTCTCATCTAACTGAATAGTGTTGAAATCAACCACGTGAGAGAAATCGACATGATATCTCCGAAGAATGGATACATGAAAAATCGGATGAACTCCGGATAAACTAGGAGGTAAAGCTAGCTCATAAGCAACCTCTCTGACTCGCCTCAATACCTCGAAAGGACCTATAAACCTTGGGCTCAGCTTTCCCTTCTTCCCGAATCTCATAATGCTCTTCATCGGCGAAACTTTTAGCATAACTTTCTCTCCATCCATAAATGCTACGTCACGCACCCTCTGATCCGCGTAACTCTTCTGTCTGGACTATGTTGTGGGGAGCCTCTCCTGAATCAACTTCACCTTCTCCAAAGCATCTCTAACCAGATCAGTGCCATATAATCTAGCCTCACCAGGCTCAAACCACCCGATAGGAGAACGACACCGACGGCAATACAAAGCCTCAAATGGGGCCATCTCGATGCTGGACTGATAACTATTATTGTAAGCAAACTTAGCCAAAGGCAAGAACTGGTCCTAATGACCCCCAAAGTCAATCACACAAGCCCTGAGCATATCTTCCAATATTTGAATTGTACGCTCTGACTGACCATCAGTTTGAGGGTGAAATGCTGTGCTGAGATCTATCTGAGTGCCCATATCACTGTGCAATGCTCTACAAAAGTGCGAGGTGAACTGAGGACCTCGATCTGATATAATGGACACCGGCACACCGTGCAACCGGACGATATCCCGAATGTAGATCTTGGCTAGCCTCTCAGAAGTGCAAGTAGTAGCCACAGGAATGAAATGCGCTGATTTGGTCAATCTATCCACAATGACCCAAACCGCGTCAACCTTCCGCAAAGTCTGAGGCAACCCAACCACGAAGTCCATAGTGATGCGCTCCCATTTCAGCTCAGGAATAGGCATCTGCTGAAGTAGGCCCCCTGGCCTCTGATGCTCGTTCTTAACCTGCTGGCAATTAAGACACCTAGCCACGTACTTCACTATGTCTTTATTCATCCTCCTCCACCAGTAATGCTGCTTCAAATCACGATACATCTTCGTCGCACCCAGAATAACAGAATACCGAGAACTGTGGGCCTCCTCTAGAATCCTCTTCCTCAGGCCATCAATTAGGAACACATAAATGGCCCTGGAGTCTCAAAACACCATCCTCACCCAAAGTAACCTCCTTGTCCCTCCCCTGGACCACTGTCTCCCGAAGCTCTGCTAAGCATGGATCATCAAACTGCCGGGACTTGATCTCTCCGAATAACGAAGACTGAGCAACCACATGGGGCTAGAACTCGACGAGGCTCCGAAAGATCTAATCTCACTAGGCGATTAGCCAAAGACTAAATGTCTAAGGCTAGAGGTTTCTCCTCTGCTGCAATGTAGGACAAGCTACCCATACTCTCTGCCCTCCTGCTCAAGGCATCAGGTACCACATTTGCCTTGCCCAGATGATAAAGAATAGTAATATCATTATCCTTTAACAACTCAAGCCACCTGCGCTGCCTCAAGTTAAGATCCCTCTACTTGAATAAGTGCTGCAAACTGCGGTGGTCTGTATAAACCTCACAAGACACACCATACAAGTAGTGCCTCCAATTCTTCAGAGCATGAACAATCGCCACCAACTCCAAGTCGTGCACAGGATAATTCTTCTCATGAACCTTCAGCTGACGTGAAGCATAAGCAATAACTCTCCCGTACTGCATCAACGCACATCCCAACCCAACGTGTGAAGTGTCTCAATACACAGTATATATCCCAGAACTGGAAGGCAACGTCAAAACTGGTGCTGAGGTCAATGTTGTCTTGAGCTTCTGAAAGCTCGCCTCACACTCGTCAGACCATCGGAACGGGGCATTCTTTTGAGTGAATCTGGTCAGTGGAGCTACAATAGAAGAGAACCCTTCCACGAATCGGCAATAATAGCTTGCTAGGACCAAGAAACTCCTGATCTCTGTAGCTGAAGTAGGACGCGACCAACTCTGAACTGCCTCAATCTTCTGAGGATCAACCTTGATACCTTCTCCGGATACCACATGCCCCAAGAACGCCACAGAATCTAACCATAACTCACACTTGGAGAACTTAGCATATAACTTATGTTCCCGCAAGGTCTGGAGCACAACTCTCAAATGATGCTCATGCTCACCCAGGCTTCGTGAGTAAATCAAGATATCATCAATTAAGACAATGAAAAAGGAATCAATATACGGCCTGAACACCCTATTCATCAAGTCCATGAATGCTGCTGGGGCATTAGTCAAGCCAAAAGACATCACCAGAAACTCATAATGGCCATATCTAGTACGAAATGCAGTCTTCGGGACATCTGAAGCCCGAATCTTCAACTGATGATAACCTAATCTCAAATCAATCTTAGAAAACACATGAGCACCCTGCAACTGGTCAAACAAATCATCAATGTGCGGCAGAGGATACTTGTTCTTAATGGTAACCTTATTCAAATGGCGGTAATCAATACACATCCGCATAGATCCATCTTTCTTCTTCACAAATAGAACTGGAGCACCCCATGGAGATACACTCGGCCTGAGGAACCCCTTAGCCAACAGCTCCTCAAGCTGCTCCTTCAACTCCTTCAACTCCTTAGGAGCCATAAGATATGGGGGAATGGAAATAGGCGGAGTATCTGGAGCTAAATCGATACAGAAGTCAATATCATGATTCAGAGGCATGCATGGAAGGTTTGAAGGAAACACATCAGCAAACTCTCGAACAACTGGTACTGAATCAATAATCGGAGACTCGGCGGTGGTATCCCGCACATATGCAAGGTAAGCCAAACAACCCTTCTCGACCATATGCCGAGCCTTCATGAAGGAAATAACTCGGTTGGATGCACTAACTGAAGAACCTCTCCACTCTAGCCTAGGCGACTCAGGCATGGCTAAAGTAACTGTCTTGGCATGGAAATCTAGCACAGCATGATAAGGAGATAGCCAATCCATGCCTAGGATAACCTCAAAATCAATCATATCAAGCAATAAAAGATCTGCTCTATTCTCGAAACCGCAGAAAGTGATCACACAAGATCGATAGACCCGGTCTACCACCACAGAATCGCCCACAACATTGGACACATATATAGGAGAACCCAAGGACTCACGAGGTACATCCAGAATATGAGAAAATAGTGATGAAACATATGAATAGGTTGATCCTGGGTCAAATAATACTGAAGCCTCTCTACCACATACTGAGATAATACATATGATCACGACGTCTAAAGCCACTACATCTGATCTGGCCAGAATAGCGTAGAACCTGGCTGGAGCACCTGAAGACTGAACCCCACCGGAGTGAACATGAGCTGACTGACCTCTTCCTGACTGGCCTCCACCCCTGGGACGACCCCCGCCGACCTGTCCTCCACCTCTAGGTGGCCGGACTGATAGTGCTGAACCCATAGGCTGATAACCCTACTGCACTGCCTTGCCCTGATACTTGGGACAATGCCTCTTCATGTGGCCTGGCTCCCCACACTCGTAATATCCCCCAGGCACTATAGCCTGCTGCCCGAAGAAGAAGACCCCTGAATAGACAGGAAGCGATGTGGACCCTCTGGCATAGCACTGAAATATGAACGGGAGGATCTCTGGTGACTGAAATAACCGCTGGGTGAACCCTGAATAGCTGGAGTACGGTAGGAACGCTCTAGCATGGCGCTGAACTAAGGCCTCACTGAAATACATTGAGGAGGTGGTGGAGGTGCTGAATATGATGGCATGCTGGGCTGACCATCCCCAAATTGACCTCTTCCCCTGGCTGGGGCACCCCTGAAACCTCCGGAGAACCTAGCCCTCTTATCCTGCTGACCCTGTTCCCTGCTCTTCAACCGATACCCCTCAATCCATCGAGCTATCTCGACCACAAGCTGGTAAGGACTACTTCTCGGGCCATGGTGGCCCCAATAACTGGATGTAACCCGGCCATAAACCGCCGCACTCTCTCGGCATCAGTAGGAAATATCATAAGTGCATGGCATGACAACTCTGAAAATCTAGCCTCATAATCTGTCACTGATATCTGTCCCTTCTCTAGCTGCGCAAACTGACGCCGCAACCCTTCCCTCTCAGAGGGTGGAATATATATGTCCAAGAACATCTGCGTGAATTGATCCCAAGTGACAGGAGGAGAATATGTTGGCCTGCTTAGTATATAGGATTGCCACCACCTGCGAGCTCTGCCCTCTAACTGAAAGGTAGTGAAGTCGACCCCTTGGGACTCCAAAATCCTCATGTTGTGCAGCCTGTCCCTGCACCTGTCAATAAAGTCCTGAGCATCCTTGCCCTTCTCACCCCCGAAGACTGGAGGGCGCAATCGAGTCCATCTGTCCAATAACTTCTGTTGATCGCCCTCTGCAGCTAGTCTAGGCTCTGGTGCTTTTACTACAGGCTGGACCCCACCCACGGACAGTGTACCCTAGGTATGATGTATTGTTGCTGCCTATTCCGCGGCATGTGCGGTAGGGGTATGGACTCCCCCTCCCTCCTGAGAAGTAGCAGGATCCGCCGGAAATAACCTAGCCTGGGACATAGTGTCTATGAATCTCATCATACGGCCCATGACCTCCTGGAAGCCTGGCGCCGTCATGAAGCCCGCTGGAGCAGGAACTACTGGAGGCACCTCATCCTGATCCTTTATAATAGGATCCTCTTGTGGTGGTGCAACTGGAATAGCTCTGGGATGCCTTCGCACGTTTCCTCGGGCCAGGGCCCTCCCCTGCCTCTGCCACAAACTCGGACGGCGAGGGTAGCGGCATCTCCCGGGTCTGGAACATCGGATGCGCGCGTCCTCACCATCTGTGAGAGAATAGAAGAATAAGTTTGAGTACATCATCGATTGCACGATAGAATGTGAACAAAGATAGGTTTCCTAACACCCTGTAGCCTCCTGAAGATAAGTACATATGTCTCCGTACCGATCCGCAAGACTCTACTGGGCTTGCCCACGACTCGTGAGACTCACGTGGACCTAGAGCTCTGATACCACATTGTCACGACCCAGAATCCTAATCTAGGTCGTGATGTCACCCAACAACGGGGTTAGGCAAGCCAGCATAAATTTCACTAAGTGTTTCTTTTTACTTGATTCAATTATTCACCCATTTACCGAATTTAACAAGTTAAATCATGATATTGAAAGATAATAACTCAGTGGTAGATAAATAGCTATAAAGAAGAGTGAGCCAAAAGAGGAGCATATATATATATATATATATATATATATATATATATATATATATATACAGCCCAAAATCCCAAAATAACCACTACGTGGGTGCCATGAACTAGTGTCACGAGTGTCACGGGCATACTAACAGGATAACCAAAAGATAGAATATTCAATTCCACTATCTGAATAAATAGACGGGAAACAAAAGTAAACGAAACTCCATGGTGCGGCTGGGGATCTCCAGAAGAAGCAGCTCACCGTGAAGTCTGGTCTGCTACGGTCAGTATCTAGCTCCGGTCTGATAACCAGATGCACCAGCCTCAGAACCTATACAGTTAAGTACAGAAGTGCAGCATGAGTACATATAAATTAAATATGTACCCAGTGAGTATCCCGTCTAATCTCAAAGAAGTAGTGACAAGAGGTCGACTCGACACTCACTAAGGTCCAATAGTATAATATGCGACAGGATATTACGAAAAGCAGTTGCATGTAAGACAGTAAGCAGCAGTTACGTATAAAGCACAGGAATCCAAGTAAATAATGGAACAAATAACAATGGCCACTTTCTTTCCCCCAAATATCTAATACAAGTAAATATCCATGAAACAGTGGCAAATAGTCAAGCGCACAGAGGAATGAGACAACCGACCGGAGTACTAAGGAAAATATCTATGCACTGTCGAGGATCACACGGCCTGTCTCATAAGTTCATTCTTACCATAGTCATGTATGCGCATTGCCGAGGGTCGAACGGCCCGAACCGTAAGTGCGTCTTTCAAATTAATCATATTTGTGCATCTTTCAATCCGCCGTGGCGTACGCCCTGCTCCCATGAGAGTGGGGGAAATCACACATCGCTCGCGGAATGTAAATTGCGAAGCGGTTACATACACACACAATAACTTTTAAAACTTAATTCCCAAAACCAATTCCTTTCAAATCAACAATTTCCATGAAATCTCAGAGAAACAATAATATACATAACATGGTCTCATAGCATATATGGCATTACAAGGAAGCATATAAGGCATGTTGTGGGCCTAACTACCCGGACATAACAATGATAGCCGCTACGTACAGACTCTCGTCACTTGGTGCGTACGTAGCCCCCAACAAAATTACATATAGCATTCAAATCACCTAGGGGGACAATTCCATCTTACGAGGTTAGAAAGGAGACTCACCTCGTGTCGAATCTACCTCTCGGACCGCGAATGAGCCCGAAACTCCGAACTCTACACCCGAGGACTCGCAACTAGCCAAAAGGTGTACAATTATATAAATGAATGCTCAATGTTGGGAAATTATCCTATTTATTCAATAAATCATCATTCTTGAAGAATTCCCAAAATTTAACCCTAGGCCCGCACGTTCGAATCCCGAAAATTCTCGGAGGAATCACTCACCCATAGCCTAAGGATCGATAATATACGACTTTTACTTGAATTCATAGCAATAATTGAGCAATTCACCAATTTCCTCAAGAACCCTAAATTTCTACCCAAATCTTGATTTTCAATGATCTGGTAGTTAATTCCATTAATAATTCATGTATTAAACTAGTAATAGGGAGGAATTAACTTACCTCTACAGTAGCTAGGTCGTGGTGTGTTCTTCCCAAGCTCACAAGTATCTGATGGAGGTATGAAATGAAAAGAGATGAAGAAATCCCGTATTTTAAAGAATATATACTGCCTGGCCTACAGGGGTCCCGCACCTGCGGCTCGAGGACCGCACCTGCGATCTGGGGCTCACACCTGCGGAGTTGGACAGGAAGGATTGGGCCCGCACCTGCGGAGCTGGAGACTGCACATGCGGCTATGCTCCTGCGGAATTGGATCTGCACCTGTGAGATTCCCGCACCTGCGAGTCCTGCGGTCCCGCACCTGCGACTGGGCAACCGCACCTGCGGTCACAGAAGAAACATGTGCACCAGCAGCTATTTTAGTTGGTTTTTGACCTCGTGTGGTGTCCGGGGGGAACCTGGGCCCACCCGAGCCCCCGTCCAAATATACCAACAAGTCCTAAATCATAATGTGGACTCGCTCGAGCCTTCGGAACGCCCAAAACAATGCTAAATCCCAAAATCACACCCCAAAACCCCTAAAACCATAACTTTAAGAACTTCAAGTTCTTGATTTCTTTATCCATGCGCCAGATTGACCTATACAACTCGAAATGACATCAAATTTTGCAGACAAGTCATAAATGACATAACGGAACTATTCCCGGTCTCGTAATCACATCAGGACCTCGATCACATAAATTCGCGTTTCAAACCAAATTTCAAACTTAAGGAAATCCTTATTTCTATATTGGGAACTGAAACTCTCCCGGGTTATCGAAAATCCATTCCGAACATACGTCCAAGTCCAAAATCATCATACGAAGCTACTGACACTGTCAGAACTCGATTACGTGGTCGTTTGATCAAAATGTTGATCGAAGTCAAACTTGGCCAAACAGGCCAACCTTAAGGAACCAAGTGTTCATATACCACTCAAAGAACTTCCAAATCCTGAACCACCAGTCCCCGCAAGTCACAAATCACAAAAAGCCGCTATGGGAAGTCATATTTAGGGGAACGGGGTCCGATAACGTAAAATGATCAGTCGGGTCGTTACAATGTTACTGATGCAATGATGAGAATAAACTAAAGACTCGACTAGGATGTGCATCTCTTGTGAGTAAAACCAAGAATATTTGACTAGAAAGTGCATCTGCTAAGAGTAAACCTGAATGACCCAGACTAGGAAGTGCGTCTCCTAGGGGTGAAATTTAAATTTAAGATGTGCGTCTCCTAAAAGTATATCCTGAAAGACCCAGACTAGGAAGTGCGTCTCCTAAAGGGTGAAACTTCAATGACTCAAACTAGGAAGTGCGTCTCCTATGAATGAACTTAAATGACCCAAAACTAGGAAATGCGTCTCCTAGGGGTAAAATCTCAATTTAGGAAGTGCGTCTCCTGAAACAAAATCTGAAAGACCCAGACTAGGAAGTGCGTCTCGTAGGGGTGAAACTTCAACGACTTATACCACCAATAAGACTCTATCATTTTATCATTTTATGTCTTTGTGAAGAGAACAAGGTATTACCCATGATGCAGGAAGATAATACTTTCACCACACATTTTATTTGGCATCCTCAAAGATTGGTCGGAAGGTCTTTCTTTGGACTGTAATGTAGCCTTTTGGACAGGGTTGGAAAGAAAGGGTGGCATGAAGGCTCAAAATAATTTATGATGAAAGGGTTCAAAATTAAAACTTTTGAATCAGATCTTTTAGCCAAAATTAAAACTTTTGCCCCAGTTTCTTGGTCTGGGGAATTCTTTTTTCTTTTTTTTTCCTTTTTGATTTTTTTTTTGGATTTTTGTTTTAATGGGACCGAACCTTAGAGTAAGGCTGCCTACGTATCCTTAAAAAGAATCAGGTCGAACGTAGTTCCAACATCTCACCTGGCCTTTTTTCATCTTTCTTTCTTTGTTTGTTTTTTTCTTTGCCTTTATTTTTCTTCTTTTTCTCTTTTTCTTTTTCTAGTTCCTAACTCTACTTCTGATTCCAAAATAGGGGTATGAAGCAAAATAAATTAAGGCTCAAAAGGGGTAGCAAATGATAAAAGTGTTTTGGGTAGCAGAATAAAATGTCTTCGTCATGCCAAACTTTAAAAATGCCCAGTACAAACATGAAATTGAAGATAAACAATGAAATCTTACATTGTATCTATTGATGGCATCAGCACAAACAGAAAGTGCCAGTGGGCAATACCTTTGTTCCAATGAATAACCCTTTCTAGTTCGAAGCAGACTTGACTTAACCTTATCTGGATGTGGAAGAATGCATTTCAGCACTGACTGATTTACCTCAAACTGCTTGAGAGACATTCCCTTTTTGTATGCTCTCATCAACCTCTTGATTTCCTAGACTAACTGCCTTAGTTTCACTCAATTCAAGCTTCAGGTATTCTCAGAATGCGTGAATCTCTACTTGTTTCCTCAAATGCATCTTTTTATCATATTCAAGACTGTGTCATTGCTTCATGATTAAACTAACTTTCAAGACCAGGCTGAGAATTATGTGTGCATGTCATGACACTAGAGTCAGCATGAAAATAACTATAAAGGGAAAAGTAACCTAAAAGAAAAAACTGACTAGAACTACCAAAAAACAAAAGATTGCATTAGACAGATGGTGAAAAGCGTTTGAACAAAACAAGCAAAATAGCCATGGGTTACAACCCTGGAACAATCCTAGATAACACTAGACGAGTTACTACAATAAAACGAACTAGGCAAAATAAGAAGAAGAAGAAGGGTTTGATCCATAAGACAATATCCGGATTACAACCCTGAAATAACTCGGACAATAGAAATAACAACAAAATAAACCACCAGAACTCCTTCTTGGATAGCCAAGAAAGGAGTGTCTTTCCAATCACCAAGCCCAACATTTTAGCCACTGATTTCCACATCAAAATTGCTGGGACCTTCACCAACTTCAATCACATTGTTTTCACCAGGTGGCTCATTGACTCCTTCTAACAACCTTTCATCATTGCAAACCGTCCCAACAATTTGTACGTTGTCATGTACCTGTAGAGTATTATGTGTGACACTTGGGGTATTACTGCCTTGGACCACAATTATCTCTTCTTGAATCATTCTTTCTACTTCCTTTTTCAAAGCACGACAATCTTCAATGCTATGCCCTTGGACATTAGAGTGGTACATGCACTGTACAGTAGGATCAAAACATTTTGCATATGGGTCCGGAGTATAACCGAGGAGCGGCTCAATCATGCCATAATGTTTCAACTGTTCAAACAAGCTTGTGTAGGATTCTCCAATTGGCGTGAAACTATTTCTTTGCCTTTGTTCCCCTCTATGCCCCTGTTTTCTAATGTTGTAGGGTGCTCGAAAATGTTTTGAAGGCGAACGAGTATTTTGTGGTGCTGGTGCTCGCCATAAGGAGTGACCCGGTGGTTGAACAAATGAATAGAGGATAACACTGAGGTGGATTATGTGGAGCTGGGGGATAGGTTTGGGGTTGAGGGCGGGGTCGAGGCTGAGTATATTTGTGAGGCAGACCCGTTGGGCTATGTCGTGATCCTGAGACAACCATAGCAATATCATCATGTTTCTTTTGTCCCAACAAGTTTCCCGTGTCATTATGAGTTGCCTGTGTTGTGGATTTTAAGGCAGAATAGCTCATGATCTTGCTTGACTTCATCCCATCTTCTACCATTTCTCCAATTTTCACCACATCATTAAAAGGCTTATCAATGGCAGAGGTCAAATGGCCATAGTAAGTGGGCTCCAGGGCCTGAAGAAAGTATTTAACCATCTCATCTTCTTCCATTGGAGGATTAACTCGTGCAACTTGCTCCCTCCATCGGAACCCATATTCTCTAAAGCTCTCATTAGGCCTCTTTTCCACCTTGGTCAGAGATAAGCGGTCTGGGACATTGTCTATATTGTACTGAAAATGTCGAGCAAAAGACTGAGCCATATCGTCCCATGTATACCACATGTTGGCGTCCTGGCAGGTGTACCATTCTAAAGCTGCCCCACTCAGACTCTAACTGAAGTACGCCATTAGTAATTCATCTCCCCCCCCCCCCCCCCCGGCGCCTCTCATTTTACTGCAATAACCTCTCAGGTGAGCTACAACTTTCATCTTCAAAAAAAGCTGGTAGAAAATTTTAAAGTCATTTCTCACTTGTTCTGACCAAATGGACTCAAAAAGAGGAACAAAGCAAGAAGAATAAAGTAAGGGACAATGGAAAGAGATGATATCAAACAAGAAAATTACAAAGTTGAAACTTATCACATGTGGACACCAGCTTTAATGACTATGACATGCATTTTTGGATTGAGCAGCCTAATATGTCAAGAAAGTCTAATGTTCAACTCTTGTTATACCTCAATGCCATGAAATTGGGCTTCAATGCTCCGATCATCCTACATGATTCACGATATTTATTAGACTTGAAGTTCCCGAAGGGTTTTCACCATCAAGCCTCTCTCATTTTGCTCTTTCTCTCAACTCTCTGTCGCCTTATGGTGCCCCTAAGGGTCTTCACCAATAAGACTCTCTCATTTTATCATTTTCTCTCTTTGTGCAGAGAACAAGGTATTACCCATGATGCAGGAAGATCATACTTTCACCACACATTTTAATTGGCATCCTCAAAGATTGGTCGGAAGATCTTTCTTTGGACCGTAATGTAGGCTTTTGGACAGGGTTGGAAAGAAAGTGTGGCATGAGGGCTCAAAATAATTTATGATGAAAGGGTTCAAAATTACAACTTTTTGAATCAGATCTTTTGGCCAAAATTAAAACTTCTGCCCCAGTTTCTTGGTCTGAGGAATTCTTTTGTTTTTTAATTATTTATAATTCCTTTTTGATTTTTTTTTTGGATTTTTATTTTAATGGGACCGAACCTTAGAGTAAAGCTGCATGTGTATCCTTAAAAGGAATAAGGTCGAGTGTAGTTTCAACATCTGACCTAACCTTTTTTCATCTTTCTTTCTTTGTTTTTTTTTCTTTTTCTCTTTTTCTTTTTCTAGTTCCTAACTCAACTTCTGATTCCAAAATAGGGGTATGAAATAGAATAAATTAAGTCTCAAAAGGGGTAGCAAACGATAAAAGTGTTTTGGGTAGCAGAATAAAATGCCTTCGTCATGTCTAACTTTAAAAATGCCAAGTACAAACATGAATGTTAAGATAAGCAATGAAATCTTACATTGTATCTATTGATAGCATCAGCGCAAACATAAAGTTCCAGTGGGCAGTACCTTTGTTCCAATGAATAATTCTTTCTAGTTCGAAGCAGACTTGACTCAACCTTATTTGGATGTGGAAGAATGCATTTCAGCACTGATTGATTTACCTCAAACTGCTTGAGAGACATTCCCTTGTTGTATGCTCTCATCAACGTCTTGATTTCCCAAACGAACAGCCTCAGTTTCACTCAGTTCAAGCTTCAAGTTATCTCAGAATGCGTGAATCTCTACTTGTTTCCACAAATGCATCTTTTTGTCATATTCAAGATTGTGTCATTGCTTCATGATTAAAACAAATTTCAAGACCAGGATGAGAATTATGTGTGCATGTCATGTCGCTAGAGTCAGCATGTAAAGAACTATAAAGGGAAAAGTAACCTAAAAGAAAAAACTAACTAGAACTACCGAAAAACATAAGATTGCATTAGACAGATGGTGAAAGGCGTTTGAACAAAACAAGCAAAATAGTCATGGGTTACAACCCTGGAACAATCCTAGATAACACTAGACGAGTTACTACAATAAAACAAACTAGGCAAAATAAGAAGAAGAAGGGTTTGATCCACAAGACAATATCCGGATTACAACCCTGAAATAAGCCGGACAACAAAAATAACAGCAAAATAAACCACCAGAACTCCTTCTTGGCTAGCCAAGAAAGGAGTGTTTTTCCAATCACCAAGCCCAACATCTTAGCCACTGAGTTCCACATCAAAATTGTTGGGACCTTCACCAACTTCAATCACATTGTTTTCACCAGGCGGCTCATTGACTCCTTCGAACAACCTTTCGTCATTGCAAACCGTACCAACAATTTGTACATTGTCATTTACATGTAGAGGATTATGTGTGGCACTTGGGGTATTACTGCCTTGGACCACAATTATCCCTTCTTGAATCATTCTTTCTACTTCCCTTTTCAAAGCACGAAAATCTTCAATGTTATTACCTTGGACATTAGAGTGGTACATGCACCGTACAGTAGGATCAAAACCTTTTGCATATGGGTCCAGAGTATAACCGAGGAGCGGCTCAGTTAGGCCAGAATGTTTCAACAGTTCAAACAAGCATGTGTAGGATTCTCCAATTGGCGTGAAACTCTTTCTTTGCCTTTGTTCCCCTCTATGCCCCTATTTTCTAGGGTTGTTGGGTTCTTGAAAATACTTTGAAGGCGAACGAGTATTTTGTGGTGCTGGTGCTCGCCATAAGGAGTGACCTCGTGGTTGAACAAATGACTGGACATTGTACGGAGGATAACACTGAGGTGGATTTTGTGGAGCTGGGGGATAGGTTTGGGGTTGAGGTCGGGCTCGAGGCTGAGTATATTGGTGAGACAGACCCGTTGGGCTATGTCGTGATCCTGAGACAACCATAGCAACATCATCATGTTTCTTTTGTCCCAACAAGCTTCCCGTGACATTATGAGTTGCCTGTGTTGTGGCTTTTAAGGCAGAATAGCTCTTGATCTTGCTTGACTTCAGCCCATATTCTACCATTTCTCCCATTTTCACCACATCATTAAAAGGCTTACCAATGGCAGAGATCAAATGGCCGTAGTAAGTGGGCTCCAGGGCCTGAAGAAAGTATTTAACCATCGTATCTTCTTCCATTGGAGGATTAACTCGTGCAGCTTTCTCCCTTCATCGGAACCCATATTCTCTAAAGCTCTCATTAGGCCTCTTTTCCACCTTGGTCAGAGATAAACGGTCTGGGATTATGTCTATATTGTATTGAAAATGTCGAGCAAAAGCCTGATCCATATCGTCCCATGTATACCACATGTTGACGTCCTGGCAGGTGTACCATTCTAAAGCTGCCCCACTCAGAATCTGACTGAAGTACGCCATCAGTAATTCATCTTTCCCCCCGGCGCCTCTCATTTTACTGCAATAACCTCTCAGGTGAGCTACAACTTTCCTCCTCAAAAAAAGCTTGTAGCAAATTTTGAAGTCATATCTCACTTGTTCTGACCAAATGGACTCAAAAAGAGGAACAAAGCAAGAGGAACAGAGTAAGGAACAATGGAAAGAGATAATATAAAACAAGAAAATTACAAAGTAAAAACTTATCACATGTGTACACCAGCTCTAATGACTATGACATGCATTTTTGGAATGAGCAGCCTAATCTGTCAAGCAAGTCTAATGTTCAACTCTTGTTATACCTCAATGCCGTGAAATTGGACTTTAATGCTCCGATCATCCTATCTGATTCACGATACTTATTCGACTTGTAGTTCCCGAAGGGTTTTCACCGTCAAGCCTCTCTCATTTGGCTTTTTCTCTCAACTCATCGTCGCTTTATGGTGCCCCTAAGGGTTTTCACCAATAAGACTCTCTCATTTTATCATTTTCTCTCTTTGTGCAAAGAACAAGGTATTACCCATGATGCATGAAGATCATACTTTCACCACACATTTTATTTGGCATCCTCAAAGATTGGTCGGAAGATCTTTCTTTGGACCGTAATGTAGGCTTTTGGACAGGGTTGGAAAGAAAGGGTGGCATGAAGGCTCAAAATAATTTATGATGAAAGGGTTCAAAATTATAACTTTTGGAATTAGATCTTTTGGCCAAAATTAAAACTTCTACTCCAGTTTCTTGGTTTGAGGAATTCTTTTTTTTTTTATTTTTTTTCCTTTTTTTATTTTTTTTTTGGATTTTTGTTTTAGTGGGACCGAACCTTAGAGTAAGGTTGCTTACGTATCCTTAAAAGGAACCAGGTCTAACGTAGTTCCAACATCTGACCTGACCTTTTTCATCTTTCTTTCTTTGTTTGTTTGTTTTTTTCTCTTTTTTTCCTTTTTTCTTTTTTTTTCTTTTCTCTTTTTTCTTTTTCTTCTTTTTTTCTTTTTTATTTTTGTAGTTCCTAACTCTACTTCTGATTCCAAAAGAGGGGTATGAAATAAAATAGTTTAAGGCTCAAAAGGGGTAGAAAAAGATAAAAGTATTTTGGGTAGCAAAATAAAATGCCTTCGGCATGCCAAACTTTAAAAATGCCAAGTACATACATGAAATTGAAGATAAACAATGAAATCTTACATTGTATCTATTGATGGAATCAGCACAAACAGAATGTTCCAGTGGGCAATACCTTTGTTCCAATGAATAACCCTTTCTAGTTCGAAGCAGACTTGACTCAACCTTATCTGGATGTGGAAGAATGCATTTCAGCACTGACTGATTTACCTCAAACTGCTTGAGAGACATTCCCTTGTTGTATGCTCTCATAAACCTCTTGATTTCCCAGACTAACTGCTTCAGTTTCACTCAATTCAAGCTTCAGGTTATCTCAGAATGCGTGAATCTCTACTTGTTTCCTCAAATGCATCTTTTTATCATATTCAAGACTATGTCATTGCTTCATGATTAAACTAACTTTCAAGACCAGGCTGAGAATTATGTGTGCATGTCATGTCACTAGAGTCAGCATGAAAAGAACTATAAAGGGAAAAGTAACCTAAAAGAAAAAACTGACTAGAACTACCGGAAAACAAAAGATTGCATTAGACAGATGGTGAAAGGCGTTTGAACAAAACAAGCAAAGTAGTCATGGGTTACAACCCTGGAACAATCCTAGATAACACTAGACGAGTTACTACAATAAAACGAACTAGGCAAAATAAGAAGAAGAAGGGTTTTATCCATAAGACAATATCCAGATTACAACCTTGAAATAACCCAGACAACAGAAATAACAGCAAAATAAACCACCAGAACTCCTTCTTGGCTAGACAAGAAAGGAGTGTCTTTCCAATCACCAAGCCCGAAACTTAGCCACTGAGTTCCATCAAAATTGCTGGGACCTTCACCAACTTCAGTCACATTGTTTTCACTAGGAGGCTCATTGACTCCTTCAAACAACCTTTCTTCATTGCAAACCGTCCCAACAATTTGTACGTTGTCATGTACCTGTAGAGGATTATGTGTGACACTTGGGGTATTACTGCCTTGGACCACAATTATCCCTTCTTGAATCATTCTTTCTACTTCCCTTTTCAAAGCATGACAATCTTCAATGCTATGCCCTTGGACATTAGAGTGGTACATGCACCGTACAGTAGGATCAAAACCTTTTTGCATATAGATCCTGAGTATAACCGAGGAGCGGCACAATCAGGCTAGAATGTTTCAACTTTTCAAACAAGCTTGTGTAGGATTCTCCAATTGGCGTGAAACTATTTCTTTGCTTTTGTTCCCCTCTATGCCCCTGCTTTCTAGGGTTGTTGGGTGCTCGAAAATGTTTTGAAGGCGAACGAGTATTTTGTGGTGATGGTGCTAGCCATAAGGAGTGACCCGATGGTTGAACAAATGACTTGACATTGTACGGAGGATAACACTAAGGTGGATTATGCGGAGCTAGGGGATAGGTTTGGGGTTGAGGCCGGGGTCGAGGATGAGTATATTGGTCAGGCATACCCGTTGGGCTATGTCATGGTCCAGAGACAACCATAGCAACATCATCATGTTCCTTTTGTCCCAGCAAGCTTCCCGTGTCATTATGAGTTGTCTGTGTTGTGGCTTTTAAGGCAGAATAGCTAATGATCTCGCTTGACTTCAGCCCATCTTCTACTATTTCTCCCATTTTCACCACATCATTAAAAGGCTTACCAATGGCAGAGATCAAATGGCCATAGTAAGTGGGCTCCAGGGCCTGAAGAAAGTATTTAACCATCTCATCTTCTTCCATTAGAGGATTAACTCGTGCAGCTTGCTCTCTCCATAGGAACCCATATTCTCTAAAGCTCTCATTAGGCCTCTTTTACACCTTGGTAAGAGATAAGCGGTCTGGGACATTGTCTGTATTGTACTGAAAATGCCGAGCAAAAACCTGAGCCATATCGTCCCATGTATACCACATGTTGGCGTCCCGGCGGGTGTACCATTCTAACGCTGCCCCACTTAGACTCTGACTGAAGTACACATCAGTAATTCATCTTTCCCCTCGGCGCCTCTCATTTTACTGCAATAACCTCTCAGGTGAGCTATAACTTTCATCTTCAAAAAAAGCTGGTAGCAAATTTTGAAGTCATTTCTCACTTGTTCTGACAAAATGGACTAAAAAAGAGGAACAAAGCAAGAGGAACATAGTAAGGGACAATGGAAAGAGATGATATCAAACAAGAAAATTACAAAGTAGAGACTTATCACATGTGGACACCAGCTCTAATAACTATGACATGCATTTTTGGATTGAGCAGCCTAATCTGTCAAGCAAGTCTAGTGTTCAACTCTTGTTATACCTCAATGTCGTGAAATTGGGCTTCAATGCTCCGATCATCCTATCTGATTCACGATCCTTATTCGACTTCTAGTTCCCGAAGGGTTTTCACCATCAAGCCTCTCTCATTTTGCTCTTTCTCTTAACTCACTGTCGCCTTATGGTGCCCCTAAGGGTTTTCACCAATAAGACTCTTTTGTTTTATCATTTTCTCTTTTGTGCAGAGAACAAGGTATTAACCATGATGCAGGAAGATCATATTTTCACCACACATTTTATTTGGCATCCTCAAAGATTGGTCATAAGATCTTTCTCTGGACCGTAATATAGGCTTTTGGACAGGGTTGGAATGAAAGGGTGGCATGAAGGCTCAAAATTTTTTATGATGAAAGGGTTCAAAATTACAACTTTTGGAATCAGATCTTTTGGCCAAAATTAAAACTTCTGCCCCAATTTCTTAGTCTGGGGAATTTTGTTTTTGATTTTTTTTTTCCTTTTAGAGTTTTTTTTGGATTTTTGTTTTAATGGTACCGAACCTTAAAGTAAGGCTGCCTACGTATCCTTAAAAGGAATCAGGTCGAACGTAGTTCCAACATCTGACCTGACCTTTTTCATCTTTCTTTGTTTGTTTGTTTTTTTCTTTTTCTCTTTTTTTCCTTTTTTCTGTTTTTTCTTTTCTCTTTTTTCTTTTCCTTTCTTTTTCTTCTTTTCTCTTTTTCTTTTTCTAGTTCCTAACTCTACTTCTGATTCCCAAAGAGGGGTATGAAACAAAATAAATTAAGGCTCAAAAGGGGTAGCAAAAGATAAAAGTATTTTGGGTAGCAGAATAAAATGCCTTCGTCATGCCAAACTTTAAAAATGCCAAGTACAAACATGAAATTGAAGATAAGCAATGAAATCTTACATTGTATCTATTGATGGCATCAGCACAAACAGAAAGTGCCAGTGGACAATACCTTTCAGTTCCAATTCTGATTCAACAATTTTCCTCGACTGGTCCACAACTCCTGTGTCTGTTTCTTTGGTAGTCATGACTGTCTGGCGCTTTGACCTAGTGTTGTAGGGATGACTTGCCAGGATTCCAACAAACTAACCACCTACCTGAGATTGATAACACTTAAATAGGAGCAAAACAAAGCCAACATGTCAGTGTTAGGGCATTTATTAGATAAAAAAATATCACATTACGTGCAATGCACTTAGCAACTATTAACGGTTCTAGAATGACTTCGAGGGTCACAAGGTCATTTGGCATCATCCCAAGTATATTCTTCTTTAACACTAGTTGGTTTGCTCATTTTTTTCTCTCCTCTTTCTTTCTAACTATCACTACTTTACTTTCTTCTCACCCCTGTGTCCCACAAATTCATTTTTTTTCTTTTCTTTTCTTTTCTCATTTTTTTAAACTTTTTTTTTAAGAAAATGATTTGATCGAACCCTATGTAAGTCGCCTATGTATCATGTTTCATATGAATCGGACCAAGCGTAGTTCTAGAAAAATGATGAATAAAATAAACTAATAAAAAAACAAAAATCTTTTTGGATTTTTCATTTATAACTTTTTTTGGTTTTTCCAAATACAAAACATGAAGTACTATAACAAAAGATTCGAAAATCTTAACTAGACCGACTGACTCGATACTACCGTACAAAACTAAAAATTAAAAGACAACATAAAATAGACTCAAAAATATATTTAAAAAATCTCTTCAAGGAAGCTCCCAAATGCGATGGTCATGGAGTATCTGTCATGCTCGAGCTCTGGTAAATGGATCCTTGCCTGAATGAGAAAATAAGACCAAATAGATCAGTGACTCAACACACTATGCGACACCACAACACCTTCTATTGGACATATGTGAGCCATGATTGGGCTATTTTTGCGAAATGGTGTACGTGACAAAAACTCAACAAAAGTGACCTCAAAGGAATGAAAATACTTCACTAAGGCTCGTATGGATTCAAACTCCCAATGATCATGGCCCAAAATTAATTTGCAAAAATGACCTATTTTGCAAAAACAACCGATATGGTCAGAAGTGGCTAAAATTGCAAAATCAAAAAGGACGGACCTTAAAGACACATGAAATCTAGTTGTGGACTCAATATCCTAAGACATGGGTCACTGAACCTCCTTTGCGAAAATGACCTCATTTTGCAAGAATGATCGATGTGGCCAAAAGTGGCTAGGCATACAAATTCCAAAGAATAGGTCTTTCAACTGAGAGGACATCTTGTTGTAGACTTATCGCTCTAAGACATGTGAATAAGACACTTTGAAAAATAACTCTATTTTGCAAAACGGCCGATGAGTGGCAAATGTGGCTAAACATGCAAGATTTGGCTAAGACCCCGCGAAGCCAAGAACCTAAGACACACTAGGAAGACCGGACCCTATATGGGCTACCTACGTATCTCTCCACGAAAGACGAGAATCAGGTATGCGTAGTTCGGGAAGAATGGATACAAAAGAGAATTTGTTTTTAAAAACATTGATTTGGAAGAAACATATTTTTTGTCTTTCTTGAAAAATGATGAAACATGTAAAATCTTTTTGAATTTTGTTTTTCTCTCTTTTTTTGATTTTTGGAAAATTATGGGAAAGCGCAAAATCTTTATGGATTTTTTATTTTTATTTTTTTATTTTTGGAAAATGATGGGAAAGTGTAAAATCTTTTTGGATTTTTCACTTTCATTTTTTTTTTGTCTTTTTCTTGAAACTGTTGTGAAAGAAAAAAATATAACTGAGCCCTATTTGCTTCATTTTTCACACATCTTTCCCAATCATCAGTCCGCCAAATGACCTTTCTACCCTCAAAGATGCAACATGTATCAACTAGGGATGATTGAATATCCTTTTGGGCCATGGGCCCATTTTGACAAAATTTGGATAGGCCTCCTACAAAGGGACACAGTACCTAGGACCGAGCCCTACTAGGTCTAAATGACATGATGCAAATAAAAATGACCTAAAGGCTGACCTATGTTTGGGGTTCACTAACAAGGCAATTCGGGGAAGCGTATGGTCGATGGTGCCTGCTTAAGCTTTCCACCCACTCCATACATCTGACGGCTCCCCCTCCTAAACTAAGGGTGACTCAAAGAAGAGTTCGTGTACGCGATGCGTACTACGAGACTTGTTGCAGAAAGAATTGAACTGGTAATGCATATGATGAAAATTTATAAAGCAGTAACACATAAAGGAAAAATTATAAACAAATAGGAAACTAGCAAATAATAGAAAGATATAAACAAAAAATTAAATAAAGCAAAGAAAACACATAAAAACCTCAACCGAATATCCTAAAAAGCCAACAAGATCTAGTATTAGCTCGAACCATCAAAGTCCCCAGTAGAGTCGCCAAAGATGTCACACCCCTTTTTTAAAACAAAACTTATACTAAACCCCTCTTAAAAATAATAAAGGGGTTTTTGTAAAGCTCGAAAGGGTTTTCAATTTTGAAAGTGACAAAAGATTGTGTTTTAAAAAGATTAACTCAGAGTCGCCACCTGACATTTGGGTTCGATGTGTCAGGTCACGTTTTTTTTAAATAATTTTTCCTTTTAAAACACTTTGGACTCCAAACTAAGTCTGCACCAGAGATTCGGGTAAAGGGGGTTCATTTGACTCGGGAAGAAGGTGTTAGGCATTCCCCGAGTCCCGTAACTAGTACGGTTGCGTACATGATCAAGTTGGCTTTAAAGAATACTCAGATTGAGGTAAAACAACACCCAAAAAAAATAACCAATCAAAAGAGGCTCGAGGTGGTCCCCACCTAATAAAATAAAAATAAAAGTAAAATTAAAAATCCTATTCTATGCTTCCTCATATTGTTCCGTCTTTGGCCTTCATATACATTCACTTCGGGGCATACCCCAGATAAAAATATATACAAACTCCTCGGGGCATTCCCCTGATAAAATCATAAAAGGCTAAAGGGAAACGACTTCTTACCTCGAAAATTCAAACAAAATCCTAAAGGTTTGCCTACCCACGCATGGTAGACCTAGCATGCTCCTAGCGATCAAATCAATATAGCAAAATAAAGAACAAACTAAAACAATCCAAAGCTCAAATTATCATAATTGTTCAGTTGTTTGTCGTGACAATTGATTTGTCCAATCCCGTGTGAATCACGAAGAATTACATCAATCTGTGAAGGAGTCAAGGAGTCAAGTCTTTCTTTTCAAACACTCAAATGTTATCCCAATTTTCCCTATATTAATTTGTGTTAACTCAATCCCCATGGCTGTATATCTCTTAACAGGATTTTGTATTCATATCAAATTAGAATCAAAAGATTAAATTCAAAACATTTTCCAAAACAAGCAATATGTTGAGCCACAGTACTTAAAAAAACGGAATGTAATATTTGTCTAAGGAACAACCACCAAAATCATATCACCAAAAATGAACACATGAAAGTGAGGAGAATAAGAGAATAACGAAAGAACTGGACCTTAAATCCCAAATGGGTTCTGAATCAACCTTCAGACCAGAGCTTAATCAAAGACCTCAATGGCACCTCAACGAACCAAACAACCTCGACAAATGCTTATGTCGGTAGGGCTCGAGCTTTCGAGGTAAAACCAGCACCTTGGACAAATTTTCTAGTCTATAATGATCTCATTCTCTTGGGCGGATTTACAATGTTTAAATAGGGTTTGGCAAATTAATCCCGTGTTTTGCACTTAAGTCCTTCAATTTTCCAGGCCTGTCAGCTGTCGCGGCAGGACCGCGGTGGACCACGCGTTATTCTGCTTCAGTTATCTTTCCACCGCGATCCAGCCGCGATTGCGGTGGACCATGTCCCAGCAATTTTAGCCCTTTCTCTTGTGCTTTCCTCACGGGTTCCACTCGATTGGCCTATAACTTCCTTAATTGACTCCAAATTGCTCCAAAGTATCTCCTCTCGTGGAATGTATCCTGCACAACACAACAAACACTAATCAGATCATTTTGTTATCAGCATTCATATTAAAAACATAATAAAGTGTGGTTCATTAGGGGCGAAAATATAGTCTAATTCACCTATTATCACTCATCATGAATGGACTATAATCATCTATATGTGCTTTACAACATCTCATGTCAAATCGAGGACAAATATTACTTTCAAAGAGTGAAAGATTATTTTGAGACTTCTTATTATTCTCATTATCACAAATATGACGATTATAATTTCGTCTATTGCCACGTCCACATCCATTGGTACCTTCATGGTAATAATTTATCTTCTTTCAGACTTATCACATATTGCTATCACATTCTCTTATGGGGAATGAGAATGAAGCAAATTCAATGGGACGAGTTTCCACTTTTCTTTTTGCCCACAATCATACATGAACTTGATCATGGCAAGGCATAGAATTTTTACCACTTTGGTGGTTATAATTTCTTGCAAACTCTATAGGAGTTATAATCAAAGTTTATTATCTTTACTTTCATTTAAAATCATATTATAGAATTTCATGAATTTAAAAGAGAAAAATAAAGTAAAATACTTACCTTAAATTCCGAATTTAATCATGAAAAAAGTTCATGGAAAATTGACAATCATTATGCTCAATCTCAAAACTTCTACTCAATTGGTTAGAGTCTCGTGCTGATAACGTGTTATGAAACAATAAAAGAACAACAACAATATTGCAGAGAAAGAGAGAGAGGAAATTCTTATTGAATTTTGGGATGATTTACAATGGGATAAGACCCCTCTATTTATAGGGGAAAAATGACTTAGCCACAAAGTAAAACTCTCTAAAAGATAGACATTCACCCTAAATAAAATTTTATTTATAACAATAACTTACTTTTTTCTCTTTTTTTTTCTTTTTTTTATTTCACTTTCTCAACCTTGTTGCTCGAGATGAGTTCTAGTGACTCATTATCACCAATTGGAAAGCGCAGTAAGATAGGATAGTTATTATAACCTCTCTCCCCTTTTTTCATCTTTTCATGTTACATTGTGCTTGTGGCCGGGGCTAGCTTGCTCATGGATTCCAACTTTTGTTTATTTATTTGTTTATTTTCAATCTCGTCCGTATTATTTATGATGAATTGTAACGATTCAAGATCACCAATAACATGCAAGCAGCGAAAAATGAGTAGATAATATTGACTAAGTACAAGAAGGAAAGAAAAATAACTTATCAAAAAATATTGTGTCGTGACAAGCCACTGTTTTGAAAGTGATTTCAGTAGGACTGAGTGCAAATCGTTAGGACCTGTCTCTCCCCAAGATTCCACAACACCTCCAAATGCGTGCACTCATAGCTGGAAGTTTGGAATTTGCACAAAGCAATTGTCCAGAATTCAGTTGAAGAAGAAGAACAAAGATTAGGTGGCTTTTTCTGTATTTTAAAACTTCACAAAACAACTTCTAATATAGATAAGATGCTGAGTGTTGTTCCAAGAAGGAGAAAATTTGGGGGTTATGAAATAAAAATTCTTACAAAATTCAAGTAGCAGTTACAACAAATTAAATTATAGTTGTTACAAACGTTACAAAATTCAATTCAAAGAGAATGAATTTGGACATATTCTTGTAAGCATGTATATGGACACTTTTCTGGTAAGCTCAAAAAAATGAAGAAATAATTTTAGCAAAACCTGATTTGGATTAGACCTCACGTATATCTCACGCGCAAGGAGGAGGGAAAATTGACCCATTTTGCCTTCAGGACCAACTGTTCATGTGGTCGAGACCACTCCCTTTTACTAGCTTTTTACAAGCCCAACAAAGAGCAATTCAATATAAAGAGAATGAAATGACTCTCCACAACCAATGAGGGGCACTTTGTCTTCCACAAAAGACAAAGAAGTAAAGAAAAAAAAGAAACCACAAAAAATCTATGATTTTGCATTAACAAGATTAATAATACCAACAAATGTACCCTTCGATGACATATATATATTAGTAATAAATAATAACGTGGATTTTTAATTTATTAGTTGCACTTTCCCCTTCTTTCGTTCTCATATTTATTCTCATCCTTATATATTCTTCAAACTAAATGGGGTCTCCTCTTTGTTGTGATACAGTCATGCATTGAAATTTTCAAGACTTTTCAGCACCATGTCTCTATCAAATGTCATGGTCATACTATATTTTCCCAGCCGTGTACGATTTTAAGCCATTACACGAAGAGTTACACTAAATAAATTGCTGCTACCACTAGTAGTATAAGATAGACTATATGGTAATTGCTGAGACAATATGGCATCGCGCGCACTGGGGTCCCTTGATATATGATAGTCCAGTATTTACGTTAACTGAGCAAAAGAAGTAAAACACAAGGTAAACGGGTTTTGGAAAATGTAGCACCAACAAATAAATACATACTACTATACTAGTAACATCTTAAAGAGCCATTTAAAGATTGTGTAATTTGTTCGCTACAAATGTTTAATGTTTTCAAGGACCATCATTATCTCAGCATGATTTGAAGAAGTAGCAACAATAGATTGCTTTGTGGAGCGCCATGATATGACAGTTCCTCCACATGTAAACACGTACCCGGTTTGAGATCTAGCTTTATGGGGATCAGATAAATAACCTGTATCAGCATAACCAACAATATCTGCACTATCTTTGTTAGCATAATATAAACCCATATCAAGAGTTCCCTTTAAATATCGCAATATATGCTTAATCCCGTTCCAATGTCTTCGTGTAGGAGAAGAATTATATCTAGCTAGTAAATTGACAGAAAATGCTATGTCGGGTCTTGTAGCATTAGCAAGATACATTAGTGCACCAATTGCACTGAGATAGGGTACTTCGGGACCAAGGAGTTCCTCGTTCTCTTCTTGAGGTCGGAACAAATCCTTATTCACTTCAAGTGATCGAACAACCATTGGTGTACTCAATGGGTGCGCTTTTTCCATGTAAAAGCGTTTTAAGACCCTTTCTGTATAGGCAGATTGATGGATAAAGATCTCGTCTGCTAAATGTTCAATTTGCAAACCAAGACAAAGTTTTGTCTTTCCAAAATCTTTCATCTCAAATTCTTTCTTAAGATATTCAGTTGCCTTTTGGAGCTCTTCTGGAGTTCCAACAAGATTTATGTCATCAACATAAACAGCAAGTATAACAAATTCTGATGCCATTTTCTTTATAAAAATACATGGACAAATAACATCATTTATGTAACCCTCTTTCAGCAAATATTCACTGAGGCGATTATACCACATGCGCCCAGATTGCTTTAAACCGTACAAAGATCTTTGTAATTTGATTGAATACATTTCCTGAGATTTTGGATTTGCTTCTGGAATTTTAAATCCTTCAGGGATTTTCATGTAAATTTCATTATCAAGTGACCCGTACAGATAAGCTGTAACCACATCCATTAGATGTATTTCAAGCCTTTCACGTAAGGCTAAACTGATGAGATATCGAAATGTTATGGCATCCATAACGGGTGAATATGTTTCTTCATAATCGACTCCAGGTCGTTGTGAGAATCCTTGTGCGACAAGGCGAGCCTTGTATCTTTCAACTTCATCTTTATCATTCCTTTTCCGCACAAAAACCCATTTATGACCAACTGGCTTTATACCAGCAGGTGTTTGGACTACTGGTCCAAAGACCTCTCTTTTAGCAAGTGACTTCAATTCCGATTGAATTGCCTCTTGCCATTTTGGCCAATCAGATCTTTGTCGACATTCTTCGACAGATCGGGGTTCAAGATCTTCACTATCTTGCATAATGTTTAGTGCAACATTATATGCAAAAATATTATTCACCACTATTTCAGATCGATTTAAAATAATTCCATCACCAGTAGAACTTATTAAAAGTTCCTCACTTACTTGAGTCTCGGGTTCATTAATTTCTTTAGGAATCTCAGAACTAACCAGATTTTGGATCTCTTCAGGAGATCCCTTCATAGTATTATTTTGATCGTTTGTCGATTTTCCTTTTCTAGTATTTCGATCCTTAGAACCCAAAGGCCTACCACGCTTCAGGCGTGCTTTGGGTTTACTAGTTATCATGCTAGTAGATAGTCTTGCTGGGACATCAATTCGGATAGGCACATTCTCTGCAGGGATATGTGACTTAGTTATCCTTTTCAAATCAGTAAATGCGTCTGGCATTTGATTTGCTATATTCTGTAAATGGATGATCTTCTAGATCTACTGATTACATATAAGGGTACGTGGATCAAAATGAGATAAGATGAAACTTTCCACACAATTTCTCTTTTGATTTCCTTTTTCTCTCCCCCTAATTGTGGGAAATTTGTTTCATCAAATCGACAATCTGCAAATCGAGCAGTAAATAAATCTCCCGTCAATGGTTCAAGATAGCGAATAATAGAGGGTGATTCAAACCCAATATATATTCCTAACCTTCTTTGTGGGCCCATCTTACTATGATGTGATGGTGCTACTAGCACATATACAGCGCATCCAAAAATTCGTAGATGGGCAATATTTGGTTCATGACCAAAAGCTAATTGTGACGGAGAATATTTATTATAATGTGTCGGTCTGAGACGAACAAGTGATGCTGCATGCAAGATAGCATGGCCCCAAACTGTAGTGTGCAATTTTGTTTTCATAAGTAGTGGTCTTGCTATCAATTGCATGCGTTTAATAAATGATTCTGCAAGGCCATTTTGAGTATGAACATAAGCTACAGGATGTTCAATTTTTATCCCAATTGATAGACAATAATCATCAAAAGCTTGAGATGAGAATTCTCCAGCATTATCAAAGCGAATAGCCTTTATAGGATAATCTGGGAGTTGTGCCCTTAATCGAATTATTTGGGCTAATAGCTTTGCAAACTCCAGGTTGGGAGATGATAGTAGGCACACATGAGACCATCTTGAAGATGCGTCTATTAGGACCATAAAATATCTAAACAGCCCACTTGGTGGGTGAATAGGTCCACATATATCCCCATGTATACGCTCTAAAAAGGCAGGGGATTCAATGCCAACCTTCATTGGTGATGATCTAGTGATCATTTTGCCTTGATAACAAGCATCACAAGAAAATTCATCATTTGTAAGAATCTTCAGGTTTTTTAGTCGATGCCCACTTGAATTTTCAATAATTCGTCTCATCATTATTGATCCAGGATGGCCCAACCGGCCATGCCAAAGCACAAAAGTATTTGAATCAGTAAACTTCTGGTTTACGATAGAGTGTGCTTCAACTGTACTGATCTTTGAATAGTATAAGCCAGAGGATAAAGTTGGTAACTTTTCTACAATGCATTTCTGGCCAGAAATATTCTTTGTAATACAAAGATATTCCACGTTCATTTCATCTATTGTTTCAACATGATACCCATTTCGGCGGATATCTATAAAACTCAACAAGTTTCTTCGGGACTTGGAGGAGAACAATGCATTGTTTATAATAAGTTTTGTTCCCTTAGACAGAAATACAATAGCTCTTCCGGAGCCTTCAATCAAACTTATATTACCAGAAATTGTAGAAACATTTGCTTTTTCCCTATGCAAATAAGAAAAGTATTTCTGATCTTTGAATATGGCATGAGTTGTTCCACTATCAATTACACAAATATCTTCATGATTTGTCTTTGATCCAAACATAATTTGAGGATTATCCATATTCTTCAAAATGACATAAACAAAATATATTATAATAAACATTATTATCAAAGCATAACTTTTATTACATAACTATACTATCTACTACACACGACAAAAATTAAAATATTTACATTTCTACAGATTCATCAGCTATTACATGACTTGTTTCTCCTTCTGGGAGTGCAAAGTAATCAGCTACATCCAAATACATGAAGTCGAAATTATCTTCAGAAACAAAATTTGCTTCAGCATTTTTCTTTGTCTTCTTTAGGGAGGCTTGATAAAGCTCAACCAGGTGCTTTGCCGTACGACAGGTACGTGACCAGTGCCCTTTTCCTCCACATCTATAACATGCACTTTTTGCATTTGTTGCTTGCACCGCTTCATGCTTTCGTTCCTTCCTTTTCCACTACTGGTGGTTAAGAGGGTTCTTTGGTGCATTATTATTACCATGATTAGAGTTTCTTCCCCGACCACGGCCATGACCACGACTGGGCCCACGACCCCTTCCACGCTTAGCTTGGTGGAAGTTCGTCTCATTCATTTCAGGGAATGGACAAGAACCAGTTGGTCGGCTTTCATGGTTTTTCATTAATAGCCCATTATGTTGCTCGGCTACAAGAAGATGTGAGATAAGTTCAGAATACTTTTTGANGAATGGACAAGAACCAGTTGGTCGGCTTTCATGGTTTTTCATTAATAGCCCATTATGTTGCTCGGCTACAAGAAGATGTGAGATAAGTTCAGAATACTTATTGACACAACTCTCGATATTGCTGCTGCAGGAGCATATTCGAGGCATGAAAAGTGGTGAAAGCTTTCTACAACATATCATGATCAGTAATATTATCATCACATAATTTCAATTGGGAAATAATCCTGAACATAGCAGAATTATATTCACTAATAGATTTAAAATCTTGTAGCCTTAAATGAGACCAGTCATAACGTGCCTGTGGAAGAACGACCATCTTCAGGTGGTCATATCTATCTTTCAAATTATTCCACAATATGACTGGATCTTTAACAGTAAGATATTCCATTTTTAGGCCCTCATCAAGGTGATGGCGTAGGAATATCATAGCTTTAGCATGGTCTTGGTTTGATGCCTAATTTTTATCTTTGATGGTGTCTGCCAGACCCATCGCATCAAGATGAATTTCAGCATCAAGCACCCAAGACATGTAGCTTTTGCCCGATATATCCAGGGCTACAAATTCAAGTTTANNACTCGAGATGGCAGAGTCTCGTGCTGATAACGTGTTATAAAATAACAAATGTAAAGCAAATAAACTAAAGACAAGTATAGAGAGAAACTGATATATTATTGAACTTTCAAACTAATGTACATAATGAACTGAAATCTCCTCTATTTATAGAAGAAAGGAAGCAGCTGCAAGTCTTTTCTTCAGCTGCTTGTAAGTTGTCTGAATGAGCTGCTTGCAACCTGCCTGCATCAGCTGCTTGTAGATAAACTTCAACAGAGTACTAAATGGATAATCTTCTTCAGTAAGATTATCTATAGCAGAGTAATAAATGGACATCCACAATATAATAATTTCATAACACCAATCTCCTTCTCCTCTTTTTTTATTTTTTATTTTTTATTTTTCCTTAATCGCTTATTCTTTTTTCCTCATCCTCTTCTTCTTCCCGACTTTCTTCTTCTTTGAACTTTAGAGGCGAGTTTATCATTGTTGAACCGACCTTGAAATTTAAAGTGGGTTTGAAATATCAAACTTGATATTTGTATTATTTTCATGTGGGTATCATTTGATATTGTTTGATTAATTTAATGTTTGAATACAAAATATGAGATGATTCAATTTCGATTTGGATTTGATCTGGATTGATTCCGGACAAAAAATATTGTTGAAAATTTCAAACATCTTGATGTTTAAACATCTTAGGATGTTTCAAACGTCTTTATCTTCGTTCAACAATGGTTTCTTTTTCGTTCGTTATAATCATCATCATCATCATTATCATTTTCTTCTTCTTTTTCCTACTCATCTTCTTTTTCAAATTCTGGAGGCGATCTGCATCACTTTCAGATCAAAGTTAAAAGTTCACCATTCGTGAGCCAACCTTAAAGTTTTAAAGTGGGTTTAAATATTCGGACCTAATTTTTTGTTGCTTTGAAGTGGTTATTGTTTGGAATCATTAAAAATAGTTTTGGAGGTGGATTGTAAAATTTAATATCATTTAGAGTTGATTGGATTGAATTTGGATTGACTTTGAATTAAAATCGATGCAAAAATATTTCAACATAAACATCCAATGAGACATTTGAAACATCTAGTGAGATGTTTAAATAAAAAAGCAAAACTAATGTCACGATCTCTCATCATATGTCGTGATGGTGCGCAACACTATCGTTACGCAAAACAATAACTAAACAACACACTGATCGATAGTTCATAACACATTTATAACAAGTGATGAAATAAATAAGCAAATTTTCGTTGTTTTTATAGAAAAATACTGATTTCATATTGAATGTTCAAACGTGGTCCAAATCCAAACTTAAATCCCGTCACCAGGAATACTGTTGGCCCATGTCACTGAATGGGTTTTGAAGATTGACAAAAGGTGTCAAGTTGAACCAGGTCCATCATAGCATACACACCTGAATGAAGCAGTTGGAACAAGAATCATACAAGTCTAGGAGATATCAGTGATTGTTGAGTATCAAAGAACTAAGAGAATGTCTCCTAATACGAAAAGGTTGCAAACTGATAGAGATGATAGAAGTTGATTTCAGCTAGGACAGAAATAGAGGAAGGAAGTTGAGTTACAATCAAACTCGTTTACCAAGGAAGAGTTGGATCAGAATTGAATCATGGACTCAACAAACGGACTCTATAAATAATCAATGTATTACTGCTGAAAGAAGTGACGCACAAGTACTAAAGTGAATCAAGATCTGAAGCAAAAGTTCCAGAGATATTTTGCAAGCAGAATTGTTGTGCGATACAAAGGCTACAGTTCAACTAGAAGAAACAGTTCCATTGTTTGTGTATTGAGTCTAGTTGATTGTAGTAGGAGTTTTAACATTGTATCTTTTCAGCTTACTTAGAAGCAATTGTAATAGGTACAAATTGTTCAAGTTAGATTTAGCTTGAAATCTGTAGAAATTATCTAGAGGCTAGTTGATACAAAGAGGATTAGAGTTAGTCCTAGGATTACAAAAGAGTTTATTTTGTATGTCCATTTTGGCTTAGTGTTTTAGTGAAGAGGTTGAGCAAATCCCACTGAGGAGTAGGTCGTGGTTTTTTCACCTTTTGAGCCAGGTGTTTTCCACGTAAAAATCCATGTGTCTTTACTATTACTGCTTAATTATTCCGCAAACAGTAGTAAGTAGTATACTAAGAAGAACCAGGTTCTTCTTATTAGACAACACTCGAAAATTAGGTACTGCACAATTAACTTTTAATATTGTGTAGTATTGAAGTCTAAAACAATAATTGGTATCAGAGCGGGTTATCCTTGAAAAGGCTAACACCTAGGAAAGATCAAGATGGGTGCACCACCTGGGAACTGGGAAGGTCAATCAACTGCAAGGCCACCACTCTTCAACGGCCAGTACTATTCTTGGTGGAATAATAGAATGAAGGATCACCCTATTGGAGAGGACTATGAACTCTGGGACATAGTCGCTAATGGATCACTTGCAACAATGAAGAAAACTGCTGAAGGAGTAGATGTGCCTAAGACTAGGGCTGACTGCACAGCTGAGGATCTGAAGAAATGGGAGAAGAATGCCAAGGCCAAGAAGTTGCTAGTGTGTAGACTAGGCCCAGATGAATACAGCAGAATCCAAAGCTGCACCATGGCCAAGGAAATCTGGGATACTCTACAAGTGGCTCATGAAGGAACAACTCCAGTGAAGAGGTCTAGAGGTACATTGCTATACTCTCAGTATGAAAACTTCACTATGAAGGAAGGAGAAACAATTCAGGAGATGTACACAAGGTTCACAGCCTTGACTAATGAACTCAAGTCTCTTGGAAGAGTCATCCTTGAAGAAGACAAGGTTGAGAAGATTTTGACAAGGGTTCTGCCTATCTCCTGGGAAAGCAAGATAACTGTCATCCAGGAATCCAAAAATATGGCAACCCTTAGACTAGATGAGTTGATTGGAAACCTTACTGCTTATGAACTCAGAAGGCAGACCATGAAAATGGATGCCCCAAAAAAAGAAGTCTAGCACTAAGGATCACAGAGAGAGAAGATCTGGAGGATGATGAGATGGTCATGATCACCAAAGAATTCAGAAACTTTCTCATGAGGAAGAAAGGCATCTCTAGAGGGGGAAACTTCAACAAGGCAAAGGCTCCTGAAAGGCCAGCTAATGAGGGATGCTACAAGTGTGGAAAAACTGATCATCTCATCAAGAACTGCCCCCAGTGGGAAGTAGAATGGAGGAAGGAGAGATATGAAAGAAAGAACAGGAAGAAGGAACTGGTCCAACCCAAGAAAACTACTACAAAGGCTATGGTTGCTGCTTGGGGGGAAAGTTCAGATGAAGAATCAGAAGATGGTGAGACAGAAGATCAAGCTCTCATGGCAATTGGAGAATCTGATGAGGAGACTTATGAAGAACCACAGGTAAGTATCTCACATCTTAAAACAAAAATAAAGTTTCTATCTAAGGAGAAACTCTCTGAGTTGCTACTTGACTTCATTGATGATTCTGAGGAGACAACTAAAGAGAAAGATCAACTATCTAAAGAGTGTGCAATGCTGAGAGCAAAATGCATGGACCTGAAAATAAGGGTCAGTGAATCTGAAAAGAAAAACATTGTGTTGATGAACCATGTTCAGCCACTCGAAACTGAGGTTCTAGAACTAAAATCTGAAAATTTAAAGTTAAGACTAGGATCCAGTAAAAAGATAGTTGATCACTCTCATGCTAAGTTAGAAGAAGACTTAGGGAAACTGAAACATAAAATGTATGCCAAAGATGAGCAGATAAGATCTCTTAAAGAAGAACTTGGCAAAATCAAACATGAATTTGATAGAACATGTAAGTGGAATAAGTCTTCTGATGCTTTAATATGACTCCAAGAGAATCATAGTAGCAATCGGAGAGGGCTTGGTTTTGGGAGTCAATTGCCTAAGTGGGATACCAAAAGCAAGTATCTCACTCTCCCTGAAAATAAAATTTGCACCCATTGTGGGAAGACTGGCCACTCTAAATATGAGTGTTCTGCAAAAGAAAAGGCCAGTCAAAAAATGAGAG
This sequence comes from Nicotiana undulata, assembly GCA_005239495.1. Taxonomy (NCBI): domain Eukaryota; kingdom Viridiplantae; phylum Streptophyta; class Magnoliopsida; order Solanales; family Solanaceae; genus Nicotiana; species Nicotiana undulata. The sequence goes on from ML285194.1 coordinate 48,639, forward strand.
ATTCATTAAAAACTGGCTACCAAACTAGTCCAGAAAAAATCTGATTCATCCATTCTCTCATGGAAAACGACCCAAACTAGTTTGGGTTCTTAAAACTAACCCCTGATTTTCTTTTGAAGGTACAAGTGAAGGGAAGCAGCCAATTTTGGTTTTTTGATAGTGGCTGCTCTAAGCATATGACAGGGAACAAGGAATGGTTCCTTTCACTTGAAAACCTCAAAAAAGGAAATGTCTCCTTTGCAAACGGAAAGAATGGTGAAATAATAGGGGTCGACAAGGTAGGTAAAGATGACACACGTTCAATTGAAGATGTGTATTTGATAGATGGCTTGAAATATAGCTAATCAGTGTATCATAACTGTGTGACAGAGGTAACCTTGTCGCTTTTACTTCCACAAAATGTTTTATGATCAACCTGCTTACTGACAAGATTGTTTTGCAGGGAAAAATAATGAACAATATCTATGTCATTGACTTGTCCACATTGTCTGACAATGAACTCACTTGCCTTAGTGTGTTGGACAGTGATCCCCTCCTGTGGCACAAAAGACTTGGTCATGCAAGTCTAACTCAACTTAACAAGCTGGTCTCTAAGGACTTAGTGGTAGGGCTTCCTAACATTAAGTTCAAAGAAGACAAGGTTTGTGAGGCATGTGCAAGGGGGAAGCAGGTAAGGTCTTCTTTCAAAAGTAAGAAAATGGTCAGTACCACCAGGTCGTTGGAACTGGTTCATATGGATCTGTGTGGTCCCATGAGAACTCTAAGTAGAGGTGGGAAGGGATATGTGATGGTGCTAGTAGATGATTTCTCAAGGTTCACTTGGACCTTGTTCTTGGCATCTAAGGATGAAGCATTTGAAATGTTCACCTCATTTGTCAAGAAGATTCAGAATCAATTAAGACATCAACTAGCATCCATTAGATCTGACCATGGTACTGAGTTTGAGAATGCTAAGTTTACTGAGTTCTGTGATGAACATGGTGTGAATCACAATTTTTCTGCTCCTAGAACCCCACAGCAAAATGGGGTTGTTGAAAGGAAAAACAGAACTCTTGAAGACATGGCAAGAACCATGCTTCTATCAAGCAAACTACCTCACAGCTTCTGGGCAGAAGCAATTAACACTGCATGTTATATTATCAATAGATGCATGACCAGACCTCTGGTAGAGAAAACTCCCTATGAATTACTTAAAGGGAGAAAGCCCAACATATCCCATCTTAGGGCTTTTGGATGCAAGTGTTATGTGCATAATAATGGCAAAGATTCTTTAGGAAAATTTGATCCCAGAAGTGATGAGGGAGTGTTCTTGGGATATTCTACACATAGCAAAGCTTATAAAATATACAATAAAAGAACTATGTGTGTAGAAGAAAGTGTACATGTTGTCTTTGATGAAACTAACACCTTATCTGAGAGACAGGAACCAAAAGATGAGGAGCTCGGACTGGTGAGGAGAAATAACTATATTGAAGCACCTATGGCAGATGGAACAGGTGATGGACCAGGTTCAGCAACCCCACGCAACTCGATAGGGGGAATTCCTCATGAAAATATTGGCCCTGGTCCTGTTCCACAGCAACAAGAATACATGGAACAATCCAGAAGTAAACAACTGGTTCTCAAACCACACAGATATCATAGTTCTCACCCTCTTGAGAACATCATAACAGACTTGAGATCTGGAATCAAAACTAGATCCTCCTTGAAAAATCTGTGTGCGTTTGATGCATTTCTATCCCTGATTGAACCAAAGAACATTG
>ML285194.1:50533-140920 GCA_005239495.1 Nicotiana undulata
AAGTCAAGTATGGCACTTGGTACCCAGGCCACTGGACAGATCAATAATTGGCACCAAGTGGGTCTTCAGGAACAAACTCGATGAGGATGGAACTGTTACAAGAAACAAGGAAAGACTGGTTGTTCAAGGATACAGCCAAGAAGAGGGAATTGATTATGATGAGACCTTTTGTTCATATGGAAAGATTGGAGGCAATCAGACTTCTTATAGCATTCGCTGCACACATGGAATTCACTTTGCATAAGATGAATGTCAAGAGTGCCTTTCTCAATGGCTATTTGAAGGAAGAGGTATTTGTAAAACAACCTCCTGGTTTTGAAAGCAAAGAATCACCTGATCATGTATATAAACTTGACAAGGCTCTCTATGGTCTCAAGCAAGCACCTAGAGCTTGGTATGAGAGATTTTCGAAATTCCTGCTGGAACATGGGTACAAACGAGGCAAAATAGACAGTACTTTGTTCTTAAAGGAAATGGGAAAAGATCTTCTGATTGTACAAATATATGTTGATGATATCATATTTGGGGAAACAACTGAGAATCTCAGCTAGGAATTTGCTACATTAATAGGGAGTGAGTTTGAAATGAGTATGATAGGTGAGCCAACCCTCTTCTTAGGTCTGCAAATCAAACAAACTCCACATGGAACAATGATTCATCAACAAAAGTATGTGAGAGAACTCCTCAAGAAGTTCAAAATGGAAGATTCAAATGAGATAGATACCCCAATAGCCACAGCTACAAAATTAGATGTGGATGAACCTGGTCCATCCGTTGATCAGAAGACGTACAGAGGAATGATTGGGTCTCTACTATATCTTATTGCAAGTAGACCTGATATTGTGTTCGAGGTGGGACTATGTGCTAGGTTTCAAGCCAATCTAAAGGAGTCCCATTTCACTGCAGTGAAAAGAATTTTGAGATATTTGAAGGGCACCACTGATTTTTGCCTTTGGTATCTTAAAGGTAGTAATTTTGACCTTTTAGGATATGCTGATGCTGATTATGCAGGTTTCCTGGTTGACAGGAAAAGTACTTCAAGGATGGCTCACTCTTTGGGCTCCTACCTTGTATTTTGGGCCACCAAGAAACAAAATTCAGTAGCCGTGTCTACTGCTGAGGCTGAATATGTGGCTGCAACCTCTTGTTGTACCCAGTTGCTATGGATCAAGCAACAACTCCTAGACTTTGGTATAGATGTGGGATGCATTCCTACTTACTGTGATAACACTAGTGCAATTAGTATGACTAAGAACCCGGTTCATCACAAGAGAACTAAGCACATAGATGTTAGGCACCATTTCCTGAGGGATAACTATGAAAAGGGGATGATCTCAATCGAATTTTGTGCCACTGATCATCAAATTGCTGATATATTTACCAAAGCATTAAGCAGGGAGCATTATGAGAGAACCAGACTTGAATTAGGGATGATTAAGATCACCTAATTGAAAAACAAGATTAAAAAAAAGGGAAGTTTTCTGGCTAGAAATATTAATTAGGTACTTAATCAGATTAATCATTGCTCAGTATTATGTCTTTATTGCCATACTCTTCTGCCATGTATTAATATGATTCCCTAGTTGCTAATGATGTTTCTCTATTTTTGTGAATTGAGGCAAAATAAAGATTTTTAACAGGATGAACCTGGTTCATCCATGCTGGTTTACATGACTGACAAGGTACGTTCTCATCTCCATACATGTATTAATTCAAGTACAGTCATACATGAGTAGGACTCTATCCATTTATGGTTCAGTTCAAATTCTCGTACTTACCCAAATAATGAACCAGTTTCAAGAAGCTCCGTCACATTAAATTAGCCTAGTTTTAGGGGGAAAGAAACGGTCTAATCAATGTCCAATCACTGACAGTCCTTAATCGATTAGTATCCTACTTGTGTTAATACACTTCCGTTATAATCACCCCAGCCACAAGTTATAAATCGGCCATCATTACCCATTGAGAATAAAGCAATAGACGAACCATGTTCAAGTCACTCAACACTCAAATCTCTACTGCCTTTTNCTACCCCAGCCCCAAAACCCCGTCGTGTCAAGGTTCTTGCACGAAAATATGTGGCCTCAGGTTCACGAGCAAAGTTCTTAGAAGATTTATCACAGGCTGAAGAAGAACCCAAACCAGATTCGTCCAGCGAATCATTCAAATCAGCACATGAAGACGATGCACCTCGTTCGTCCAGTGCTGAGAAAGGTAATACTGAAGTTACCTCTGTGTTAAATTCTGAAAATAGATTTGTGCTGGTGCGGTCTGTGGTGGATGTGGAAGTGCCAAGTAAGCAAAGAAAAATTGGAAAAATTCTTGAGAATGAGGGAGATGCAGGTGTGAGGGGACCTGGGAAGGATGGTTCCACACTTGAAATTTGTGGCCCCATTCTTGAGAATCTTGAAGATGATGTCGTAGTGATAGGGGAACTAATGAAGTCGAGGAAGCTGCAGCTGGATTAGAAAAGCTAATGAAGGAGATAGATGAACGTGTTTCTTCTGGGGAAGAAACCTTGGCTGAGAGACTGAAGAAACTGTGGGACTCATACAACCCCAAGAAGAGAAGGACTCCAAAGTCCATCAAGTCTAAAGCCTCAGTTTCCTCAAAGAAAAGGAAAACTGATGAGTCTGTTGGTGTACCTGTTCCAAGGGTACGAGCTACGAGAAATATTGTTCGAGAAGAAGAGGAGAAACTGGAAAAAGCTCTGCAAGAGAGCAAAAGAAAGAATGCAGATAAAGGGAAAGCGAAAGTGGGGGAGCCTGTTGAGGCTATTGTTGTTGATGAGGTGTTGGACCTGATCCAACAAGAAGAAGAGGTTGCTCCAGTGGTGATCAAGACACCCAAGCCCAAATTGGCTAAGACTTCCACAAAGAAGTCAACACCTGTGTCTGCTACCAGCGTGAGTACATCTACGAGGACAAGGTCTAAAGTAAAGTCAAAGAAGAAAGTTCAGATTGTTGAGAGGGATGATGATCCTGAATGGAGTGGAGATGAAGAGAAGGAGGTTGGAGAAGTGTCGACTGACAGAGTTTCCATGTTTGGGAAGAGACATATCTTGAAGGGAAAGTTACTGAAGGATTTGGAGGAGCAGGGTATGAGGTACTTAGTGGATATTCTGGCAGCGCAAGGCTGGAAGGACATGGTCGTTCGCATGGAAGGCAGGCTGGTCAGAAATGAGGTTGTGGAGTTCATGGGGAATGCAACTGTGATTGGAGAAAGGGTTACATCATTGGTCAGGGGAGTTGAAGTCTCCTTTGATGCTCAAGAACTGGGAGTCATTCTAGACATTCCATATAAGGGTTATGACGACTATACAAGGCAGAGATGTCCTTGCTTGGATGGAATGGCTTCAGCACTTAACATCACCAGATTCTTTTGTGACAATGAAGAAGAGCTTGAACCAAGGGTTGTGTACAAAAGCGAGATGAAGCCTGAACACAAGCTGTTCTTTGAGTTTGTAATTAAATTTCTGCTGCCCAGACAAGAGCACAGGCACATTGCCAACTACATGGCCTAACACTCATGGAGTGCCTATATAGAGGCAAGAAGATCAATTGGCCATCTTTAATCATCCAGCTTTTGGACAGAGTGGTGAATGGCACCAAGGCCCATGAAATTCCTTATGGCTTTATCCTTAATGCAGTTCTGGCTCATTTTGGAGTCCCCACAAAGAAGGCTGAAATGGCTACTGCAAAGGATTTCTTTGGGAAGGACACTTTGCTGTCATGTGATTACATTGCCAGTGCCCCGGCAGATGAACCTGGTTAATCTCGGAAGCAACCAGCCAACAGTAAGGTCCGTACTCTGGTGCAGGAAAGCGAGCAAAAGGATATGGAGATCCTTCTCTTGAAGACTCGCTTAGTTGAGGTGGAAGCTGAGCGTGATGCTCTCAAAGCTGAATAAGCCAAGGAGAAGGAGAAAAATGAGGGTGTCTTACACCAAATGTTGTCTCTTCTCCAAACCAAGAATCCTGCCTCTTCTGCACCACCCCGAGACTTAGGAATTTCCAGAACTACCCCCTCTTATCCTATCAAGTGCCCAGTTCGGGACTGTGTCAAGTGTCTTTTGTTTCAGTTTTTAAGTCTGTCTTACTCATGTTTTGGCTGTTTTTGTTTTTAATCTGTTTTGGTGTTGATAATACATGTTAATCAATGAAATCTTGGTGTTTTGACAAATGTCCCTATTTATGATTTAGCTTACGTTATTGGTTTCTTGTGTTGATTAATCATGTTTGCACCTGCATTTGCCTAAATTGGCCATGAGTAAGAATTAATAACTAGTAAGTATCACTTTGCAACTTTTCGATGATGCCAAGAGGGGGAAGATGTTGTTCATCATTTTTAAAGTGATATTTATAACCTAATGAACCTGGTTCTTGATGATTAATGCTCACAAATATACAAAGTGTTGGATGTGTATACAGGATAAAAGTACAGAGTTTGTCATCATCAAAAATGGGGGAATTTGTTGGCCCGTGTCACTGAATGGGTTTTGAAGATTGACAAAAGGTGTCAAGTTGAACCAGGTCCATCATAGCATACACATCTGAATGAAGCAGTTGGAACAAGAATCGTACAAGTCTAGGAGATATCAGTGATTGCTGAGTATCAAAGAACTAAGAGAATGTCTCCTAATACGAAAAGGTTGCAAATTGATAGAGAAGACAGAAGTTGATTTCAGCTAGGACAGAAATAGAGGAAGGAAGTTGAGTTACAATCAAACTCGTTTACCAAGGAAGAGTTGGATCAGAATTGAATCATGGACTCAACAAACGGACTCTATAAATAATCAATGTATTACTGCTGAAAGAGGTGACGCACAAGTGCAAAAGTGAATCAAGTTCTGAAGCAAAAGTTCCAGAGGTTTTGCAAGCAGAATTGTTGTGCGATACAAAGGCTACAGTTCAACTAGAAGGAACAGTTTCATTGTTTGTATATTGAGTCTAGTTGATTGTAGTAGGAGTTTAAATATTGTATCTTATCAGCTTTCATAGAAGCAATTGTAATAGGTACAAATTGTTCAAGTTAGAGTTAGCTTGAAATCTGTAGAAATTAGCTAGAGGCTAGTTGATACAAAGAGGATTAGAGTTAGTCCTAGGATTACAAAAGCGCTTATTTTGTAAGTCCATTTTGGCTCAGTGTTTTAGTGAAGAGGTTGAGCAAATCCTACTGAGGAGTAGGTCGTGGTTTTTTCACCTTTTGAGCCAGGTGTTTTCCACGTAAAAATCCCTGTGTCTTTACTATTACTACTTAATTATTCCGCAAACAGTAGTAAGTAGTACTCTAAGAAGAACCAAGTTCTTCTTATTAGACAGCACTCGAAAATTGGGTACTGCACAATTAACTTGTAATATTGTGTAGTATTGAAGTCTAAAACAACAAATACAACCAAGGACGAAAATCTAAATCTCATAACCCGGTATCATAAGTGCATGAGAAACTACTAGAAAGTACAATACTTCTACAACTTATGTCTGGAATACAAAATAGACAAGATAAAGTGAATCAATAAGACATGGAATTTGTGTGTTGCATATCGTAACATAGAATGCAACTTACCACAAAGTCTTCTCAGCAGGTGCGCCGATGCGCCAAGATGACCATCAAATGTACCTGTCTCAACACATGCATAATTAGTGCAAAAGTGTAGCATGAGTACGTAAATCAATGCGTACCCAGTAAGTATCGAGCCTAACCTCGAAGAAATAGTGACGAGGGGTCGCATTGACACATACTAGCGGTCCAATAATCAAAGTAGAATAAAGTAGACAAGTATAAACCATGACAAGTAAAGCAGTGAAAACGTATATATGTAAATAACATGATCCTCAACAGAAGAGTAAACACAAAATCCTCCAATAGTAATTACTACCATTGATGGAATGTATGCCATGTCAATTACCACTAAAATATCACCTCAAGTCATATACATTCATAGATACGCTTACTTCTTATCGAATATTACGCACGATTCTGTTGAGAAGAATGACCCGATCCTTTAAGAGTGATTGTACAATATCTTGCCATGGCTTACGGCCTAATCCCATAAGAGTGTGTTACATATTATTGCCAAGGCGAACGACCCGAACCCATTATAGTACTAGTGAGGCATTTAGCCCGATCCCATATGAATACTGCTCAAGGGTTCAGCCCGATCCCATATGAATGTTGTTGAGGCGTTCAACCCGATCCCGTATGAATATGATACTTTTGACGAGTCACGGCCCCATTCATGAATATACGTGTGAGTTATGAAACTCAAGAAAACTTTCGGACGGATACACACAATGCGGAAGAAATCCGTTAAAAGAAGTATAATTTCCACGACTAATCAAGTATCTCTAGTACTCTACACAAGTCTAGTCTCAGGCTAAAATATAAATTAAAGTATTTAAATAGGCAATGATAACTCAAGTAATACAGATAAAACACGATGTGAGTCTAATTCTACCTGGACATGATCAAGATTCTAGTATATGCACGGACACTCGTCATCTCATACTGCAAAGATCTCATAACACATAGCACACAACACATATAGCACGTACAAGGTAAATTCCCTCTTACAAGGTTAGACATGAGACTTACCTCGCTCAATAATCCGATAGCCGGCTCCAACGTCTATCTAACACCCCAAACCGATGCCAAAATGATCCAAAACTAATCAAAGAACATGCAAACCTATAGAAATATACTCAAAATCTCGTAATTTAACAATTAGAAACAAAATCCCAACTCTGCACGAAAAGTCAACAAAGTCAACCCCGGGCTCGCGCGCCCCAATCCAAAAATTAGCAAAGATAAGTATTACCCGTAACTTATATAGTCTATAACAAGAAAATCATCCAATTTCTTCCATGAGTTGACCCTAAAATCAAGGAATTACTATTTCTCAACATTGGCTCAAAACCCAAATTTCTACAGTCCAAATACAAATAAAAATGATAACCAGCAAAAATAATAATGAAACAAAATCAAAATAAAGCTTATGATACATATCTAAAGGTTCAATAATATTACAAATAGAAGGTCGTTTTTATCAATATAGTACCCTTTATTCCAAAATAAACAATGTCGAAACATCAAATAAGTGCGCGACGCAGTCCAAACCCATCTGAAACTCATTGAAATCTAACCAAAACTTGGGGACAAGTCAAAAATTATCATACAAACCTGTTGAAACATTTAAATCATTAAACTGAGCTCGTTATGTCCACTATTTGACCATGATCAACTCATTTTCTTAAATATAACTAGTATGCAACTTTAGTGTCTGAATCACAACCAAACTTCACATACATGTCCTAATAAACTAAATTAACCTATACAAGGTCTCGGAACACCACCCAGAGTCCGAAAGCACCGAGGTCCACTCCAAGTCAACTTAGAATATTTAAAACCTTCACAATGCAAACTTCCGACAATAAGCGCCAATCGCTCCCGGACCACCCGATAGTCAATCCAAACATACGCCTTTGTCCAAAATTACATTACGAACCTATAAAACCTTCAAATTATGATTCCGATTTTGTTACTCAGAAGTCAGACCTTTTTCAACTCATCTAACTTAAAGCTTCCGAATTGAGAATTATTCTTCCAAATCAACTCCGAACTTCCTGATAATCAAAAGCGACTGCACGTGCAAGTCATAATACATATAGTGAAGCTACCCAAGGCCTCAAACCGTAGAAAGATATGCTAGAGATCGAAACGATCGAACAAGTCGTTATATTCTCCCCCACTTAAATATACGCTCGTCCTCAAATGTGTCAAGGATCATTCCCAAGTTGCCATATGGATGCATAACTCTCAGTGCACATACTCGTGCCACCTCAATCCATATGAGCACATTAGATCAACCCTAGCTAAAGATCATTCTTGCTACCTTAGTCCATAAGCCTTAGAACCAATTTCAACATCCGGAATATCCTGTATGGTCTAATTATTGCATACATACACCACCTCAATCTCCACAAGTTGTACCAAAACATACATCTACACCCAAGTCATAACTACACGATGTGTCGCATCGCTCATATGCCCATAGTAATATCATCCAACCGCAATAGCCGCAAATTTCTGAACCATGTACCGATAACATATCTCCGGACACATAAAAGCATTATGCCAACCGTCGCAAAACTACAACGATGAAAGAAATGTGCAGAAAATCATAATCACCTATCAAACCAATATTTCATGGAGTTCCTTCGTTCGACAAGAACCATTTCCGCATTCAGAACTGATTAGCGGAATTCCCCTTCCAAACATACATTATACAAATACGATTACATGGATTCCAGGTCCAACAATCTCGTCTCACCAAGTACAAGTTGCTCGACCAACAAGCCACATCAAACACCATCTCAGATCCCATACGACGTGATCCATGCGCCAACAAGCCACAACCCGAATATGATCAATAAGGAAAGGGAACCCAAGTTCCAGAACTACCCAGCACGCATAATAGATATAACAATCAAACACAATTCTTTAAATCCATCCCACCGAGGAGAAGCAAAACTCAGAAAATAAGTACAAGGAATTGTATCAAACCTCTTACCGTTGCGGCGTGCAACCCGATCCACATATGATGTCGTTGCATCATGCAACCCATTCCAAACATCTTACACGTGGAGGCGTTCCACCCAAAAATCTGCATGGGAATACCCATCGAGCCAAGATGCTCACACTCACTAGACACACATATATCAACCAAGCACTCCAAGTGCATAAACATACCCCTAAGGAGAGGGATAACATCATTCACTATAAAGGGCCAAGCACGACTATGGTGCAACAAACAACTAACATCTCGAGAGCCATATAGCTCATATAGCACCATAAACCTACACAGGACCACAACACGCAAGTGAATAATCAAGTCGCCTCACAACTCACATAGCATAAAAGAGTAACACATGAAATAGATGATGACATTAATAACATCCACTACACCCGAAGACTCATCAATAAACAAAAGTTGTGCGGAATAAACATATTCGATCTAGTGTAGAATATACCTTCACATTAGGCCCGCCAATGGACCTCTAAACTAATTCCGAACATCTCAAAATAGGTATGTATCTTTCCAAGATCCAAACTGACCCTATTCATGACACATACAAACAATCGTCAATTCCTAAACGAACTTCCATAGTCCGCAACCATAGGAATAGTGCATCTCTCTGACATAAACTCTCCAATCTGCGACAATACCAGAATCTCCGTACCTGATCTCAATCTTTACTACCTAAATGACTGATTCGTCACACCTACATAATCATCCCGTGGGAGATACTCCCACAGCCTTCCGCACCAAGCAATAAAATTTAAACATCAGCAGCTACCAACCATGTTATTTCTGTTGTGCTAGTATAACATCCGCAAATCAATACATAACGCCTCTCTACATAACACACCATTCTCAAGTGACACTAAAATAAACCAGTATACTTTGAACATCTAAAATATCCCCGCTCCTTTGAGCTAGTGACATCCCTGTCCAAATTAAACCGGAACTTTAACCCCTCAATCCCAATTTCATACCACTTACTGCACCTATCAGGCTATTATCCGAGACTACAAGAATTTCACCATAACTCCTGAAGCATTTGAAGAATAAACACTTCATCAGCTAGAAACCTTTCACTCAACTCATTTTGGGAGAAAATCGCAGCATGCACCTGACTTTCCATAACCGCAGAAGACACAAACCTCAAGGTCGTGGTTATGAACTATCATAACTCTTCGGAACCCGTTTGCTAATCACAAAACCATCAGAATTGAATACCTCTAAATCAACCAAATTACGAAAAGTGCCAATCCACAAGCATTTCCACGAAATACATATTTGGACTTATTATATAGAAGGAACTGATCATTGACATTACCCTAATGATCCAAGCCACTACTAAATTGACCTAGCTTCTTCGGATTTCCTCTTTACCTGCTTTCAAACTAATACTTCTCTTCCCAGCACACAATGGATTTCAATCAGCACTCATCCCAAGTGACCCCACATGACAAGACCACGTCGTCTCAATACCTATAAGCTATTTTATACCCTTTCAATAGTACCACCAACTTCTACACCCGTTCCAATGAGATATTTTATGAATCTAAAACAATTTCTTCCATCTCTCTAACACTGCACTATAGACCCAATGGTAACATAGAGATACTCCTAGTCTTTATCATAATCCGCCGCAATGCTTAATTATTAGCTACACCACGAACCTAAAATCCTTAGGCACCACACTTTAAATATTTAACCCACTAGAAAATTGTTGAGAGTTGCCCCCTCTAAGCTGGTCACGAATTTAAAACAAAACAACTAGTGCTCCGCTAGCATACGAAAACTCCAAATAAGCAACCGAATGAATCCATTCCTATACACATCACATTCACAAAGAAATATCCAATTTGAGTGATTCCATAACCTTCAAACATCAATAAGGTGAAACATAGCATACATCCATCAAATGTCTTGCTCGAATTACCACTGATGTTCTCTTCCTTAGTCATAACTAATCCACCAACATACTGATAACAAGAAACTACAAAGATACATAACCACGTGACCCAATCGTCTACAGTAGGCTCCCTCACTTGGATTTAAGCCACAATCACAAAATCCAAGGACCCACAATGACTTCTCTTCCTAGCTACCATGGTTTCACACTGTTACTTAGCCAATTTTTTCACAAGTTCTTGTTGCACTATTCATAACACATCCTGAATTATCATCCCCCAATGCACACTCAACTTCATGAAGGTCGCGCCTTCTTTCTCAGATGAACGAGACCCACATTGCAAAACTTGCCTCTCGTTGGATAGAAGCTAAAACATTTCATGGGTACTTCATCAGAAATCATGCAATCCCTAACTTCCTCACAAGAGATAGCCCAGCTGTGTAACCTCATATCTACATCTTCCAACGATATTTCCATAGTTATAACCATTACAAAATTAGTTAATCCTCCCGAGTCCATACTCATCCACTAGATGTAAGAGTCCGTTCATTCAATTAACATAATTTGAAGGTCCAACAATGTGTTTAAAACTCGATGCCATATTGCATCCAAAAACGATAATCAAGTGTTCATGTTCTTTTACATACCAAGAAAACTATTTTCGTCAAATTCAAACTTCATATGCATAGAAGCCACCTCAAGGATCATCTCCCTCGATCTATCAACACTGGAAACACCGATGCAACCATGAGTCCAAGCACATCGTCATCTCTGATAACTGCTTCATAGGTACCACTTCGCAACATCGTACCCTCAAAGGCAAACAAATGAAGATCATCATACCGACAAGCCTTAATGCATTCAAACAAAGATGACGACACCACAACACAAACAAGAATTCCACCAAGTTCGGAGATATCAAATCCCGCTACTCAGTCAACCAAAGACTGACCATCCATACCCCATTTCCTCTCTGCGCTAGAATTAAATACTGAATCTTCTAGTCACGAACTGAATAATCCTCATCATAAAGCATTCACTACCGCAAAACATAAGCAAACACTTTAGCATTGACACCAACACTGCGCGATGACAACGCGAGAAACATCAAAATACATCATGTATAGCCTTGAACCCGTGGGCAAAACCCACACTGGACTGAAATGAATGAACACCCTTTTACAAAGAGATGATAGTAGCTCACCCGCATACACATGGAAGAACATCCTATACCACATCAGTAGTATCTCCACAACTCGATGGTTCCCAACTAATATTGGATTCTTGACATCACCTACGAATGAGAAGGAAGGAACTGAAGACATAAGCTTCAATCGAGATCAAATCACATGACAAGGAATCAATAGAGGGATGTTCCCCTGACATCCATGTAGCCTCTCGAAGATAAGTACAAATGTCTTGGTACCGCCAGCAAAACTCTACTAGACTTTCTCATGACTCATGAGACCTAAGTGAACCTAATGCTCTGATACCAAGCTATCACGACCCAAATTCCATCATAGGTCGTGATGGCGCCCAACATTGTTGTTAGGCAAGCCAACAACTAAACAACATGCCGATCGATAGTCCATATCACATTTTATAATAGGTGATGAAATAAATAAGCGAAATTTCTCTAATTTTATAGAGAAGCACTGCTATCACATTAAATGTTCAGCATGGTCCAAACGTAAACTTAAATTCCATCACTGGAACAACCAAGAATAAAAATCTAAATCCCCAAAACTCGGTGTCACAAGTGCATGAGAAACTACTTGGACTTATAATACTACTACAACATATGTCTGGAATATAAAATAGATAAGATAATGTAAATCATTAAGATGGGGACTTTGTGTGCTGAGAATCGTAACATGGATTGCACCTCACCACAAAGTCTCCTTAGCAGTTGCGCTGATGCGACAAGATGAGCAGCAAATGTACCTGTCTCAGTACCTACACAATTAGTATAGCAGTGTAGTATGAGTACATAAATTAATGCGTACCCGGTAAGTATCTAGCCTAACCTCGAAGAAGTAGTGACGAGGGGTCAACATTGACACTTACTAGTGGTCTAATAGTCAAAGTACAAAAAAGGAGACATGTATGAAGCATGAAAGGTAAAGCAATGAAAATAGATATATGTACATAACAGGATTCTCAACAGAAGAGTAAACACAAAATCCTCGAATCCGAATAACTACCGCAAATGGAATGTATGCCAAGTCAATTACCACTAAAATATCACGCCTCAAGTCAGATAGATTCATAGATACACTGACTCCTTATCAAATATTACGCATGATTCTGATGAGGCGAATGACTTGATCCTATAAGAGTAATGGCACATTATTCTGTCATGGCGTAAGACCGGATCCTAGAAGAGTGTGTTACATAATATTGTCGAGGTGAGCGATGCGATCCCATAAGAGTACTACTGAGGAGTTCAACCCGATCATTAATATCATTGAGGCATTCATCCTGATCCCACAAAAATACTGCAGAAGCGTTTAGCCCGATCCCATAAGATTATGAAACTTTGACGGGTCACTAGCCCCACTCACGAATATACGTGTGAGTTATGAAATTCAAGATGCACAACACGGTGAAATCCTTAAAAGAAAGCTTAATGTCCACGACTAATCAAGTAGCTCTTGAAGTATCTAAAATGGAAAGCGTGATACTCTACGCAAGTCTAGTCTCAGGCTAAAATGTAACTTAATCCATTTAAACAGTAATGATAATTCAAGGAATACAGTTAAAACATGGAGTAATTCTAAGTCTACCCAGATATGATCAAGAATCTAGTATATGCAAAGACACTTGTCGCCTCATATGTGCGTAGCTCCCATAAAACATAGCACACAACAAATATAGCACTTATGGGGTAAATTCCCTCTAACAAGACTAGCTAGGAGACTTACTCGCTCCGAAATCCGATAACCGGCTCCAACACCTCTCTAACACCTCAAACAAATTTTAAATGATCCGAAACTAGTCAAAGAACGTGAAAACCCATCAAAATAATCAAAGACTCGTAATTTAACAATTAAAAACAAATTCCCAACTCCGCACGAAAAGTCAACAGAGTCAACCCCGAGCACCCGTGCCCAGATTCTGAACATTATCGAAATAAGTATTACCCATGAATTATATAGTCTATATCCATAAAAGCATATTATTTCATCCGTTAATTGACCCTCAAATCAAGGAATTACCATTTCTCAACTTTTGGGCTCAAACCCCCCATTTCAACAATCCAAACATGGATAAAAGTGATATCTAACAAAAATAAACATGGAAAAAAATCAAAATGAAGTTTAGATACTTACGCCCTTGTTGATACGAGAAAAACTCCGCAAAAATCACCTAAAATGGAGCTTTAGAACTCAAAATATGCTCAAAATACTAAAATGCTCGATATGCCACACTAAAACACTGCCTAGGTAATGTTTGTTCATTTCCATTGCGGGACACCATCGCGTTCGAGAAGAGACATTTTATTCATTGATGGTCAACCCAAAATTCCTTCTTCACGTTCGTGGGACCTCTCTCGTGATCGAGTAGAACAAAAGGTCGCACCAAAAGCCAGTAAACTTTTTCAACACGAAAATGCGCATAACTGTCTCGTACGATCTCTGAATTCAACGATTCTTGTTGCTATGGCTCCGTAATTATGATAAAGATTTAATGATTCAATTGAATCACACATCAAAGGTTATTTTCTCAATATGGTACCCTTTATGCCAAAAAAACAATGTCGAAACATCAAATAAGAGCGCGATGCAATCCAAACCCATCTGAAACTCATCGGAATCTACCCAAAACTTGCGCACAAGTCCAAATCATCATACAAACATGTTGAACTTTTAAATCATGAATCTTACATCATTAGGTCTACTATTTGACCGTGGTCAACTCATTTTCATGAACTTAATTAGCATGCGTTTAAAGTGTCCAAATTACTCTTAAACATTCCGGATCATGACCAAACTTCACACACAAGTCTTAAACAACTAAATGGACCTATCCAAGGTCCCTCAACACCACCCAAAGTTCGATAACATAGAAGTCCACTCCAAACCTTGGTTAACTCTTCTAACTTAAAGCTTCTGAATTGAGAATTATTCCTCAAAATCAACTCCAAACTTTCTGAAAATCAAAACCGACTGCACGTGCAAGTCATAATACATATAGTTAATATACTCAAAGTCTCAAACCATCAAAAGATATGCAGGAGCTCGAAACGACCTATAGTGCCATTACAACTAAATATTTAACAACATAGTATCATAAGTGAAAAGTAAAAGCTCTAAAATTACATAACAAGTCTAATACAACCACCACTATCTAAACAACACCCTCAAGGCTTGTAGTGAGTGATGAGATCTAAGGAATACTATATACAAAGTATAAAATGAATGCGGTACTAACTGATACAAATAAACAGTTGCAAATATAATGAAGGTGACTCCAGAGCATGCGAACAGATATGCAGTACTACCTCGAGTCTCCCAAGTGTCAAAGCAAAGCACCTCTTGGGACTCCACTGACACCAATGCCTGAATCGGCACAAGAAGTGCAAAAGTATAGTATGAGTACAACTGTCCCCATATACTCCGTAACCTAGACGAGATAGTGACGAGGCTAAGATAAGTTACCTACTTAATAGGATTGTGCAGTTAATAAGAAAAAAATAACAGTAGGTATGACAAGAATAAGTAAAATGATCAACTAAAAAATAACGTCCATGTTTCTCAAATATCACAACCAAACCTTTTTCAACAACTCAAATCCAAGAGTATGAAAGGATACCTAATGAAATAATATAGCCTAATATATATATATCTGTAAAATAAGGGAAATGAGTAAACGATATCATATCAAATAGCACGAAAACACCCTTCATCCACTAATCTTACATCCTCACCAGCACAGAAACACCCTTCGTGTATATATATATATATATATATATATATATACGACCCAACTCTCATAGGAGTCGTAATGATGCCTAACACTACTTGCTAAGCAAGCCAACAATTTCATAATAACGCTGAACTCAATAAATAGAAATTTATAAATCTCAACAACGAAAATTCAATGAAGTATTTGAGAAAACAACAATAACACAACTACAACCATCCCTAAAGATCCGGTGTCAACGAGTACATGAGCACTGCTGAATGCCAAAATACAAGGCCAAATTGTCAATACATCTGTCTTAAAATAGAGTAGTAATGTAGAAATAAATAAAAGGGAAACTCCAAGGTCTCTGAACGACATAGTAGCTACCTCGTAATCTTCTCACCGCGCCCAGAGTACCTGGATCTTCAAATTAAGTTCAGAGTATAGTATGAGTTCAACCGAACCCATGTACTCAACAAGTAACAACCTAACCTTGGACTGAAGTCGTGACGAGCTTAGAAGAAAAGTCAGTATCCGACATCAATAATCAATAACAACTCAAAAAATAATGAAGACAGTAGAATAAATAAGTCAAAGATTTCACGTTCAACAACGTTACACATATAAGGCATCAACAACAAGTGAGATATTAAAATAAGAATGCACAATAGAGATATCATACACGGTGACTGAGAATATGTCTACAATTAAGGCAAACAACTCAAACAACAAGAATAAATCTACCATGTCTCAAACAAATTAGCACATAGCCTAGACATGATTCCTAACATGAACCATAGCTCAGCTGATCATACAAGTAGAGAAGACACAGGTACAATGAGACATGAAAACAAACAAGTCACATAGTAGTCTTAAATTCACCCGCATTATGAATACCCAGGTGCGCACACACATGCCCGTCACCTCCAGCACGTGCATCACCCCAAACACATCTCAAATATCACGGTTCTTAGGGATAAATATCCTCAAATCCAAGTTTATATATTTTAATTACCTCAAAATGCGTGAATCAATACTCCAAAAAGCCCTTCCCGCGCGAATGGACCTCTGAAAAGCTCAAATCTAGTCACAAACAATTTAATATCATCAAATAATGACATAGGAAACAACCCTAAACAGTAAAGCTTCGATATTTATCAAAATCAAAAAATCAACCCGTCCCCACACTTTGAAACAAGAAAATACTCACAAATTCTGGACACCCAATCGAATACGAGTCCAACCATACCAATTTCATCTAATTCCGACTCCGAATTGGGGTTCAAATCCTCAAATTACATTTGAAAAGTTTTTAACAAAATTTCCATTATCTACACCTAGATTCATTAATTAAATGCTAAAACAAGGATTGAATCATAGATAATTAGTAAGTTCGAGTCAAAAACACTTACCTCAATCCTCTCCAAGATCGCCCAAATCCAAGCTCTCTAACTCAAAATGTGGTAACATAACCAAAACCTTCAAAATGTCACCGTCCAAAAACGCCCTTTCCGAACACAAACCATCCCCGGACCAACTATATGCGAACGCGGCCGCCTATACGCCAACGCGTAGATTAAAGCTCTATCCATCCACGCTCCTTCGTGAATGTGACATCTGAGCACGATCGCGTATCAACACCTCCAGAGCTTCGCGAACGCGACGCACCTCACGCGTCCGCGAAGTGTAAAAATCTACCTGCCCAAAACTCCACTTCGCGATCGCTATCCTCCAACCGCGAACACGATGAACAACCCCTAAACCATAAATCAGCAACTCCAAAACAAGGAGAAATGGTCTGAACCCCATCCGAGACATACTTGAGGTCCCCGGGACTCCGTCCAATCACACCAGCTAATCCCAAAACATAACATGAATTTACTCAAGGGCTCAAATCACATAAAACAAAATCAAAACCACGAATCGCACCTCGATTCAAGCCTAATGAACTAATGAAGTTTAGACTTCTAAAACTAATGCCAGAATGACCTCAAATTTTCATGCATGTCCCAAGTGACATAATAGACCTATTCCAACTTTTGGAACCAAAATCTGAATCAGATACCATCAAAGTTAACTCCTGGTCAAACCGATCAACACTCCAAACCTTCAACTTTTTAACTTTCGTCAAATAGTACCAAATCAACCTAGAGCGGGCATACGCTTAAGTCAGTAATCACCATACCAAGCTATTAGAACCATCAAACCCCCATTCCGGTCTCGTCTACATAAAAGTCAAACCCATATTAACTCTTACAACTTAAGCTTCCAACCTCAAAACTAAGTGCCCCAATTCACTCCAAAACCTCCTCGAAACCAAACCAACTACTCGAAAAGTCACGTAGCCAAAAATACACATATGTAAAGCATCGAATAGGGGAAATAGAGCTAAAATACTCAAAACAACTGGCCGAATCATTATAATACATACATACATACATACATACATACATATATATATACATATATATATATATATATATATATATATATATATATACTAGTTTTAGGGTACGTGCGTTGCACGTGTAATAAGATTTATCATGAATGTTCGAGTTGGGTCTAATTCCTATATATGCAAACTGCACCCTTATCCTACACACGTCTCACCTATGTGTAACGCAAGTAATAAGATTCTGTTTAGTAGAAGTAACTATAGATGCATATCGAGTATATATCAAATTTGTAATGCTTCCAGATTTACTATGAACATGTTGCCATATGTAGTATCTTGCAGTAACAATGAATATTAATTAGGCTAAGCTAATTTATATTAACAGAAAATTACGAGCTTACAGACAATAGTTATCTGCAAAGAACGTTCTGATTTTCTTTTGAATTGTTCTTGAATACATGCATTTTAGTTTTTAAACTCATCATAACACAAGTTATTGGTCTTTTCATTACCCAATCGGTTGTCTTGGTCAACCTTGCTCAACCAAGGTGGATCTCCAACATGTATTATATGAAGTATTTTGTTTCTCTAGTTATGGAAAAAATAACCTTTTCAAAATAACATTACATGATTCACCAAATGTAATATGAGCAACATCGGTATAAATTAAAAAAAGGCTTATATAATCTTAAATTATATCAAAATATGAGTAGGAAAACAATTATTACTGCTATAGACTAATTTATATTCCAAAATTTCTTCCAAAACTTGAATTCCATGTGTATTGTGTTAACAAATAATTGGAAACATCCTTGATTCAGTCCCCGAAATCAAATTTTTTACCAAATAAAATTGTACATATATTAAAGAATCGAATCATCACAGCTACTTACTCATTTCACGTTTAAGCAAATTACTATTCCATTAACATATGCTAAATCAAATTATAAGTACATTAATTCAATGTCTAAATCCTTTCTACCTCTTGTTATTGAACAAATCAAAGTATCACAGCTTCCTGGAGGTCCCGTATATAATAGTAGAGAAGTACTAAAGCAAACACCTTTCAACATGCTGACTTTGATGTTTCTAAACGTGCATCCAATATACAAGGATGAGATCTAATTTTTTCCTGTAAAGTCTCCAATATGTTTTTTCATTTGTTAAAAAGTATATTACCCAAAAGATGAACAATTATAAAATAGCCAAAATGCTTTCATTGATAACACCAAGGTGGTGTCAATTGTAAGCTATATAGGTGATAAATTGTTATGTTCCTTTGTCCAAACTTACAATAAATGTTTCTTCGTAAATTACTATTGGATACAAAAAAATCATATTTTTCATCCCAACAGCTTTAACATATCACACACTTAAAGAATCAAATATAGTATGTATTGTTAATGCAAACTATATTGAGACTGTTGTTGTAACAATACCAATTTCGTCTATTGATAGTGAATATACATAGCCGAGGTTATACATCTTTTGCTGGCAAAGGTTTAACTATATACTCACAAGCACAGAAGAAATTAGGAACTGATTTTTGTCTGCACCAACAAGGTAATTACGAGAATTATAGTTAGCATCGGGATACAGGTGATAAGAAAATCAATAGATAAAATAACAACCAGAAAGTCTAAAAAAAATAAGAAAAAGAACATGAGATAAGAGAAATTGAAAGTTTGAACCTGCTGATCTTGATATTTGTGAAAGTCATAGGAAGGTAAAAATAAATATTATACTTAAAACAATTAAAAAGAGAAATACCTCATGATCATGATATTTGTGAATCAAGTAGTTCGCATCGCTCGATATTTTTAAAAAAAGGGTCACGAAAAGTGAAAATAATAATTATACTCAAAACAGTTAAAAAGGATAAATTCACAAAATAAGAGTATTCATATGTAAACGAATTTATTTTTATGTACTTTAGCAGAACTTTGCCTTCTCCACCCCTCTTTAGGCTCCTATATCATAGACATATTGAGAAACAACTTGCACCACGTATATTATATGTATAGCATTCTTGGATCTTGGATCTAGCCATAGACAATAACACAAGTAACACAAACCCGTAATCTATAATAACATCGTCCTTTATCGTGTTAACCTGCAAAACATAACATGAATCAAAAATTTAAATAAGATAAACTCTTAACTTAAAATTGTCGTTTACCTTGTTAACCTGCAAAACATACCATGAAGCGATTTCTAATGATTCGTAAATCCCAAAATTCATTATATCAAAGTGGGAGAAAATCATTAGTATGGCGGAGCGAATAGTGTTAGAAGGCAGACGCTTTGCTTGCATATGAAAGACAAGAAAAATATCTAAACTGAAAATCATGCTTCTATTGAAGCCGGAACAGTACAATCTTATCCCTTAAATAGTTTGAACCGAAAAAAATCCCTTAAATAGTATTAAAAGGTTTGTAAATATAGTATGTCAAAATTTGATATTAGATCCTAATTTGGACTCTAAAAGTATGTAACGTAGTGTTGGCTTTAAAGTATTAATTTTCTTGGGCTCTACAAATAAAGAAAGAATTTACCTATAAACAAATCTTATTTGATTTTAAAGTCCTAAAATTTGGAACTTCCTAAGTAGATAAAATAAGGAAAGATTTGATAACATAATTTTAGTAGATTTTAAAGTTCTAAATATTAGTAAATTAATTAAATGATAATTTTATCCAATTTAAAATCTACTTTAAAAGGGTAAAAAAGGCGAACGACATTTCGCTAAGGGCTTTCGTACTTTTAATATAGTATATATAAATATGCGTCGCCAAGCACGGAAAAACCTTTCGTGCACTAATAATAATAATAATGTCAAAAAGCACAGAAACACTCTTAATGTGTAAACCACTCTTCATCACAAGCATATATAAAATTGTACCAAGTAAGGTAGGAAGCATAAATAATATCGAAAGGAATGATTAAGTATAATACACCACGTAAAAGATAATCATGACCTTTGCACTAATAGGTAAGCCAATATTTCAAGAACCTTAATTCCCAAGTATCACAACAAAGCTTAAGCATAGTTATTAACAAGTATGTGAAAAATCATCAACAACAACAACAACAACATACCTAGTATAATCCCACAAGTGGGGTCTGAGGAGGGTAGTGTGTACACAGACCTTAATAGACCCTCGGCTCAACATACCCTATGCTACTTTGTCCTGGTCAGGACCGTCGACTTCATACCTGTCAAGTGGAGGCCATTCCCCGAGAAGTGGAAGGTATCACGTAAGTGTAACTTCCTTTTAAACGGTTATTTTGTGTTTTGTCTTCCTTTTTCTAATTGGTATTTGTTGTGGTGTAGCCCTTGCTCGAGTCCCAAACGCCATTCCTCGGCTCAAGGAGTGGATTGGAGGCATCTGTTCACAGATGACTTAAGTCGAGCTCTCATGGCGCGAGCTCTCAAAAGGCCACTAGGGAAGCCCGTTCTCATGATAAGATTTCTTTCTCTGAATAAGTAGCATTAGACTTCTATTTTTTTCAATATTATGTCTTCATTGCTTCTATTCTCATTTTTTCAGGCTTGCCTAAGACCACCGAGCTTAGGCCATTGGTAGGGAGTGAGGACATACCCGTTGATCCTCCTGCTTCGAGGCAGCTCATAGCCACAGCCGGAGAGAAGAAAAGGAGGAGGTCCTCGAGTTCCCCGAGCTTGGAGAAAAAGAAACCAAAAGAGACGGTTGGCTCGTAAGCTAAAGACAAGCTCCAACTCCCGAGTTCCTGACTCGGACTTACTTTACCAACTTAGGGACGAGCCCAAGGAGGACGAACTTTTTGGGGCCCACGAGCTGTCTGTCCTTGAGGAGCAGGTGGCGTCCAAGGGGCAAACGATGGAGGCTAATCCCCCTCAAGTGCTCGAGGCTGGTGCAGGGGAAATGGCCGAGACTTCTCGAGATGCTGGCTCCTCCCCGCCAAGTTTTATAGAATTCCAGGATCGCCCTCATTCACAGAGTCCATGTTTGATGAATCCCAAGTGACGAAGGGCGATCCAGCGAAGGGGTCCATGGAGCGGACAACCCCCTTTGATGGTTCTTCGATAGTGTAGACTCAACCACCTTGGAAGACTTCACCGGGTTGGGTGACTTAGAGGTGCCTAGGAAAAGTCCATCCTCGGAGGTTGGTGAACTGAAATTGAGCCCGAGGTTTAGTAAACGGTTCCCCGCTCCGAGCACATATCCTGGTCAGAAGTGATCAAGTGTGATCACCGTTCCGAAGGATACCCGGGTTCTTTCTGCTCCTGTCGGGATAGCGAGTTACCTCCGGTGCCTAGTAACCGAAGAAGATCAAGCAAAAATTAACGAGGTGGATTCTCCATGCTTGTTTAACGAAGCACAACAAGTTCTGAACAGGGTAAGGTGTTATCACACTCTTTTGTCTTCGGATTTAGTTTTTGATGACTTTAATGACTTTTCCTTTCCTCATTTTGTAGGTCGTGGTGCTTCACCATGAAACCTTTCTCCGGTACCGGGATGAGATTAGCCAACTCAGGGCCAAACTCAAAGAGCTTGCTGAGAAGAGGGACATGTATAAGCTTCTCAACGAGTGACACGAAGAAGAAGTCAAGAACCTTCGAGCCGAGTTGGACGCAGCTCAGAAAGAACATGCCAACCTAGTGGAACAGGTAAAGATCTTTGAAGTTAGTAATGACGAGTTAGACATGGTGACTAACGGTCAGAACCCGCAGGTCTAGCAGAAGGTTGATCGGGTCGGCCATCTCCGAGCTGAGATGGACGAGGTCAAGGCTATGGACGAAGAGTGGAAGGGAAAAATGGACCGGTTGGCTTTGGAAAAGAAGACTGCCCGGGAGAATCTGGCCTCGGCGGAGGTCTAACTTCCAGAGGCAAGGGAGAAACCTAATGCCCAATCCCAAAAAATCGAAGACCTCCAGTCCCAACTAGGGTTCGGTCGTTGCATAACGAGATACCCTTTCCTAGGAGCTTAAATAAATCAAGTCACTGGTGGAAATAACCAGGGCCGATGCTGAAAAGATGGTGGCCCAGTACAAAGATGACGCTGAGGTAGCCCAAGACCGCCTGAAAGTCATTGTCGAATACGTGAATTGATAGTCCGGAAAGGAGGCTCTCGAGGAAGTTCATGCTCAGGATTTCGACCTATCGGCCGAGATCGGAAATGCTAAGAGGCTCGAGACCGAGGCCAAGAAATTGGCATATACCGAGGACAAGGAAGGCTCTGAGGGTTCCATTGAATTCAAGGGCGGATAAGAACCCGATGGTCCTGGTGATGAGGCGGGCTTCGGCAAAGATCAGGCTTAGGTGCCTTGTAGATTTTTCTTTGTTTTTGTATTTCTGTATATTTTATTGAGGTTGTTTGGACTTTGTAACGATATATATATATATATATATATATATATATATATATATATATATATATATATATATATATATATATATATATATACAAGGCTTTTTCTTTTTGCCTTGGACAATTTTCAAATTTGTTTCTTTTGTCTTTTCTTTAAGATAGGAAAGATTTCAAAATGCCTTAGCACGTAGTTTTGCTTAAGACTCGGAGGTTCGAACGAGACTTGTTCTCAATGTAATTTTTCTTAAGACTCGTGGGGGATTGGTATGACCGGAAGCTTTCCCCGAAGTGCTTACTTAGAGTTTTTTAGATTATAATTTGCCGAGGGTAGTCTTTGAACCGGTTAGGAAATTTTGAAGGCCTTGTGTTTTGGTTACGGGTTTCGGACGTCTACGAGCCATTTCTAGGATAGCCGTAGCCTTTTAAATTTAGGTATAGCCCAATAGGCTTATTACCCCGAGCTTCAATGTCTGAGCCATCCAGGCTTGCCGGGACGACAGTCTCTGAGTGGGGGTGGCCATAGCCTTTAAAGTTTGGGCGCTGCCTAATAAGTTTGTGTTCCCCCGGGCTTTAACAACACGAGTTGTCCGAGTTGTCCTTGGACGACAGTCCCCGAGTAGGGTTGATCTCTTGGATCCAAATAGAGGTGGCCCTTGGGCCCGGTGTCCTTAAGGAACAAAATGTATTAGTTTTTAAGAGACAAAATATGTATCTACAAGGTAGGAACTTTCTCTTATTTCTGTGTGCAACATACAAATTTGCAAATGCGTACTAGCTTCATGTTATGGCTTAAGTGGTCTATGTGGGCACGGTTCATTTGACTGTTTGGTCCTTACAATAAATCCTATGGACCAAGCCCGGATCGTTCGAGAACAAAGTTTCCTTCCTTGCTAAAATCATTATCCGAGGGTGATGGCCCCGAGTATTTGAGGCCGACCGTATAGAGGGCTCGAATACTGTTGATGTGATCCTTAACTCTAGTTCATAGCCGATCTTCAATTCTAAGTTAGTACGATCTACCGTTGCCTCGTTAAAAATCTTGTCGGAAAACCAATTTGGAAAAAAACGGTTCAAGAAAAAAAGAGTGGAATGCGTGCTTTTAGTCCTAATAACTGCATCATTCTTTAGTCGTTGCCTTCAAGTTTTAATTCAACTCGTAATATATGTAAAGAAAATAATGAATAGGGTTGTACCTTAGCAGTAGTACTATTTTAAGTGAGTCACGTTCGAGTTGTTTGGTAGTCGCTCATCGTTCCCTGCTTTGAGTTTGTATGATCCTTTGCTAGTGATCTCGATAATTCGATATGGACCGTCCCAATTTGGTCCCAACTTACCTTCATTTGGGTTCCATGTGTTTAGTGTCACTTTTCTTAACACCAAGTCACCGATATTGAAGTGTCGGAGGTTGGCTCTCCAATTGTAATACCTTTTGATCTGTTATTTTTGGGTGGCCAGCCGGACGAGGGCGGCCAGCCGGACTAGGGCGGCCTCGCGCCTCTCGTCCAATAGTTCCAGGCTCATGTGTGTCCTCATCGCTTGACTCTTCGTTCGCGTATCAAAATCTGAGACTCAATTCTCCTACTTCGACCGGTATTAGCACTTCGGCACTATAGACCGATGAGAACGGGGTGATCCCGGTACTAGATTTTGAGGTCATTCGATATGCCCACAGGAATTTGGGCAAAATTCCTTTCCATTTTCCTTTGGCGTCGGTCAACCTCTTCTTAAGATTTTGGAGTATGGTTTTGTTCGTAGACTCCGCCGGCCCGATCCCACTAGGGTGATAAGGTGTTGATAGGATCGTTTTGATATTATGGTCTTCGAAATATTTACTCATCTTACTGATGATGAATTTCTTCCCATTATCTTACACAATCTCGGACGATATTCCAAACCGGCATATTATGTGGTCCCAAATGAAATCAATAACTTTTTTCTCTCTGGCTTTCTAAAATTCCTGGGCTTCCACCCATTTAGAAAAATAGTCAGACATAAATAATATAAATTGAGCCTTAAGGTTCCCAAGGCAGGGGACCGACGATGTCCATTCCCCATTTCATAAATGGCCAGGGTGACTAGACCGAGTGTAGTAGCTCCCCGGGCTAATAAATCCTCGGTGCATGCCTCTAACACCCATCGCATTTTTGGACGAACTCCTTTGCGTCGTTTCTCAATATCTCTCCAGTAGTAGCCGGCTCTGATTATCTTACGAACCAACGATTCGGCACCCGAATGGTTCTTACAGATCCTTCGTGAACTTCCCTCAAAACATATTCAGTATCTCCGGGTCCCAGACATATGGCGAGTGGGCCATCGAACGCTCTCTTGAATAGTGTGATGTCTTCAAACAAGCTGAACCTGACCGCCTTTGTGCGCAGAGCTCTCGATTCTTTGGGATCCGAGGGCAGCTTACCGGTCTCCAGGTAATCTATATACTTGTTTCTCCCGTCCCAGGTTAATCTTGTCGAGCTTATCTCAGCGTGGACTTCTTCCACTACCGATTTCATGAGCTGCACGACCATTCCCGAGTTGAATTCATCGTCATCCACTGACGATCCTAAGTTAGCAAGAGCATCGGATTCGCTGGTTCGATCTCGAGGCACATACTGGAAAGTCCATTCCTTGAACCGATGTAACGTCACCTGCAGTTTATCCATGTACCTTCGAATTCATTCCTCTTTGACTTAGAACGTCCCATTCGCTTGGTTCACCACAAGGAGAGAATCACACTTAGCTTCGATCACCTAGGACCCCAGGCTTTTATCCAGTTCGAGACCTGCAATCATGGCCTCATAATCGGCGTCGTTGTTAGTCAATTTTACAGTTGTAACAGATTGCCTAACTACATTACCCGTTGTTGGCTTTAACACGATTCCAAGTCCGGACCCCTTTGCATTTGAGGCACCATCCGTAAAGAGGGTCAAAATTTTGGAGGTTCTCGAGCTCAACAAAATCTCCTTGTCAACCTCGGGTATTAGGGCCGACGTGAAGTCAGCCACGAAGTCTGCCAAAATTTGAGATTTGATGGCGGTTCGGGGTCGATATTCGATATCGTACCCACTGATTTCCATGGCCCATTTGGCCAATTGTCCCGAGATCTGGGGCTTATTGAAGTATGTTCCTCAACGCGTAAGTAGTCGCAACACGTATAGGATGGCATTTAAAATATGGTTTTAACTTCCTAGAGGCGCTTAGAAAAGCGAGCGCCAATATTTCCAAGTGAGGATACCTAGTACCTCGCCTAGAGTCCTGATAACATAGTAAATAGGAAATTGTGTACCTCTTCATATCATATTAGGACTCCACTTACCGCTATCTCAGATACTTCTAAGTATAGGTACAACTGTTCATCTGCCTTCAGAGTAAGAAGCAAAGGCGGGCTTGAAAGGTACCGGTTGAGTTCTTCCAAGGACTGTTGACACTCCGAGGTCCATGAGCAATTATTCTGCCTCTTCAATAGCGATAAGAACCGATGGCTCTTGTTGGAGGACCTTGAAATGAATTGTCCCAACGCAGCCATGCACCCGGTTAACCTTTGAACGGCCTTGACATTGTCCCCACGGTAATGTCCTTTATGGCCTTGATTTTATCGAGATTGATATCGATTCCAGGTTATCCTGAGAAATTTCCTAGGCCCGACTCTGACTGCACATTTCTTCGTGTTCAGCTTCATATTGTATTTCTTCAATATGTTGAAGGTTTCCTACAAATGTTTCAAATGGTCCTCTGCTCACAGGGACTTCACTAACATACCGTAAATATAAACCTCAATTGATTTTGCTATTTGTTCTTCGAACATCCGATTTACTAGGCGTTAGTAAGTGGCACCGGCATTTTTTAGTCAGAATGGCATTAGATTATAGCACTAGGTGTCGTACTTAGTGTTGGAGGACATTTTTCCTGATCGCCCGGGTCCATCCGAATTTGGTTGTACCTGGAGTAGGCATCGAGAAAGCTGAGGATCTCGTGGTCGACCGTCGCATCGATCATGCGATCAATGTTGGGCAGAGGCAAAGATTCCTTGGGGAATGACTTATTCAAGTCTTTGTAGTCTACACACATTCTTAATTTATTCCCCTTTTTAGGGACTACCACTACGTTTGCTAACCAATCCGAGTACCTAATCTCTCGAATGGACCCTATTTTAAGGAGTTTGGATACCTCATCTTTGATGAATGCATGCTTGACTTCGGACAGAGGCCTCCTTTTCTGTTTGACCAGGTTGAACTTCGGATCCAGGAACAACTTTTGAGTAGTTATTTCTAGTGGGATCCCTATCATGTCGAGGTGGGTCCAAGCGAACAATCTATGTTAGCTATAAGGAATTTCATGAGTTTTTTCCTGAGCTCGGGACTTAACCCCATGCGTAGGTATACCTTACGATCGGGCAAGTGCTCGATAAATATGATTTGCTCCAGTTCTTTGACCCTTGATTTGGTGGCGTCGGAATGGTCGGGGACTATGAAGACCTGGGAATTCCGTAGTCGTCGTCCTCACCCGTCCCCTGCTTCTCCAGTTCGATCGGGGCCGGTGTCGGTGATTTCTATTTGGTTTTTTCCATGGTGACCAAACTCGAATCCTTTGATGTTGAAAGTAGGGATATCGGGACAACCTCGTTGACCGCGAACATCTCCTTTGCGGCTGGTTGTTCTCCGTAAATTATTTTAGTCCCTTTTGGCATTGGGAATTTCAACACCTGGTGTAGTGTTGAAGGCATTCCCCTTATGTTGTGAATCAACGACCTCCCGAATAGAGCGTTGTATCTCGATCACGTAGAACATTACTTCTTGAATGGTTCCGACGGTGTTCACCGGTAGTGTTATCTTCCCTTCAGTAATCTCACATGCCATGTTGAATTAGTTTAGAACTCGGACTTCATTCACAATTTGGTACACCTAACTGCTCAACGACTCTCGATCTGATGACATTGGTCGAGCTACCTAGATCAATTAACACACGCTTAAATTGAGACTTATTTATGAGTACAAATATTACTAGTGCATCGGTGTGTGGTTGTACGATGCCTTCAGCGTCCTCGTAATTGAAAGATAAGGTTCCTTCTAGCACATAATCTCGAGTCCGTTTTTCTCTAGTGATGGAAACCTTGGTGCACTTTAACATTGGCCCCTGGGAGACGTCGAGCCCACCGATGATCATGTTAATGATGTGCTGAGGTTGCTCCTGCTCGATAGGCTTATTAGATTCCCTATTCCTGAAATGGTTTTTGGCTCGATCGCTCAGGAATTCTCGGATATGTGCTTTTTTGAATAACCGATAACTTCCTCTCTCTATTTCCGGCAATCTCTGTTCGGTGGCCGTGAGTGACATGATATTTATACATTAGGTTGGGGTCCCTTTGGGCTGGATCGGACTGTAGAGGTCGAGGCCACTTGGTGTATTTGATGTGTCTGATGGCAGATACGATGGCAGTATCATCGATGTTGAAGTTGTACCCTGGTAACTTCGGTGCTTCCTTAGGCCTGATGGGCCTGTTCAAACTACTTTTGCTCATGAGTCCCCAGCTATTTTTACCTCAATCGCTTCTCCTTAAACTTCTGACAAGGTTTTGCCCAGACTCATTACCTCTTCGATTTCCATTATATGATTGATAGCGATCCCTGTTTGACCTTGGTTCACGATCAAAGTCTCTCTTGGATTTGTCAATAGCTTTAACGGGATAAACAGACCCGGAAGTGGACCCAAGCTCATCTTCGACCCTAATTTTTTATTGATACAGGTTATGCATGTTGGCCAAAGTTACAACGGGATATTCTTTTAGATTTTGCTTCAATTATTGTGAAGTCAATGATCTTCGAGTATTGAGTCCTTAGATGAATGCCTGAACGGCCCAATCGTCTGCGATCGAAGGAAGGTCCATTCGTTCCACTTGAAATCGGGACACGAATTCCCTGGGCATCTCAGTATCTCTTTGTTTCACTTTGAAAAGGTCTGACTTCCTGATCTCGACCTTCATGGCCCCAGCGTGTGCTTTCACAAAGGAGTCTGCAAGCATAGGAAACGAGTTAATAGAATTATGGGGTAAGTTGTGATACCATATCATATCTCCCTTTGACAAAGTTTCCCCAAACCTTTTCAACAGGACGAACTCAATCTCATCATCCTCCAAGTCGTACCCTTTGATGGCGCACCAATAGGAGGTAATATGCTTATTTGGGTCAGTTTTTCCATTGTACTAAGGAATCTCAGGCATATGGAACTTCTTTGGGATTGGCTTCAGAGCTACGCTCGGAGGAAAAGGTTTTTGAACAATCTTCTTGGAATCCAGGCCCTTAAATATCGGCGGTGCTCCTGGGATTTGGTTGGCCTAGAAATTGTAGGTTTCCACCTTTTTTTTATTGGCTTCAATTTTCTTTTCTCCCGATTCTACCCGTTTTGTCAGCTCCACAAGCATCTATATGATCTTGGGGTTAGTCTCGCGTTCAGCTTCACCGGGCTTCTTCGTGAACAGTTCATTTCTGTGAGTTATTTTCGGGGACGGCTCAGGCTCAACTCTGTTGGGGGCGCGACTTTGGTTCTGCAGTTGGTCTATCGCTGCCTATTGAGCATGTAGCATTTCGAAGATAACTCGCAAGTTCACATCTCCTTCACCGTCGTGTGTATTTTGGGATATCTATTGGACTCCCACATGGATGCTATTCTCAGGATCGGTAGGCAAATTCGCATTGATGGCCACATATGAGCTAGCGTCGATCGGGTTCGCAGCTGGAACTCTGTTGGGATCAATAGGGGGAACCTTCGTTACTATGTACCAAATTGTTTTTCTCGCCATGGTTATCGGTCTAAGCATCCATGTTTAGAGGGGCAGATTAAGTTCGACATTTTAAACTTTGACTTGAAATTAAAGACACTTCAAAGAACAAGTGTAAAATAGGGTGTGTTATGGAAGTTTGTATCAAATTTCCACTATTATGCTTAGCTCCATGGTGGGCGCCAAACTGTTTACCCTCAAACACGGATAACAATTAAATTTGTAAGTGGTTTTAAGGATACGCGGAGTAACTCGATACAAACGATAAATTGCGTTAGATTAAACAAATAAAGATATAGTAAATTCATACCACGTGAAGAGGATGATTCCAGCCTTAATGATATCCACCCTCGATCCGGACTCACAATGGCCATCACTGATGAACAAAAATAAGAGCTTTCAATAACAATTAAAATAATAGTATATTTCCTTGGTATGCGTGTGTTACGATGTGTTTAAAGAATAATCAGAGCCCCCTCTATATAGTAGGGGAATCCTACTCTATGTACAATTCCATGAAACGTAAAATTATCCCGTTTAACTAATTACTGGATCCCCGCCGGTACGTGCCGAGATCCGCACCGTGATACCCGGTTGGTCACGGATATTACGGCCTTCCATTAATCGTGTTCGATTGCCCAATAATTCTCTCTGAAGTCTTTTTGTATTTGGACCGATCTCGGGGTCATGGCCCCGATATACTCGATGGCGGGCGTCGTGGCCGCGGAGCCTGTCCGATGAGTCCCTTACCTCGATTCCGGCTCTTTGTAATCATGTCCCTACTCAATTTATTTTATCGGGAACCGGCCCGGCTTATGGGTCTGGTTTCACCTGTATACACTCCTATAGTCAAATAAGGAACAATTTAGTAAGCAAAATTTTAGTTGATTTTAAAGTGCTAAATATACACTCCTTAAGTTAAATGACTATTTTGTCCATTGTGAAACCTATATTTAAAGGGTAAAAAAGGCGAACGACATTTTAGCTAAGGGCCTTGATGCTTAAAAATATTTATGCAATTAAGGTATTTATATGATAATTATAGGTAAATCATTATGAAACATATTATTTATATAATAGTACATGTTGTTATATATAGGTATATAAACAACACTAATATTGTAAAGCCTACTCCCTCCGTTCCAGTTTAATTAACCTATTTCATTTTTGGTCTGTTTCAAAAAGAATGACATCTTTCTAAATTTGAAAACAGTTTAACTTAAACTTAAAATCCTATCCTTAATGAGAAGCTTTTATAACCACACAAATACTCTGTACCCTTCTTGATTTGTTTGATTAGGACCACTGATAGTATGATATATTACGCGATGTACATGCTATTTACACTCAAAATGCGCCATATTTTATTGTTGTTTTAGGTGCAAAATGATAACAAACTGCTTTAATTAGTGTTTTTATGCTTTGCATGAAATAATCCAAGTTAGGAAGATACTATGGAGCGTTTTGGAGTCAATAACGGGGATATAAGGCCCATCAAGAAGAACCCAAATGAAAATAAGCAAGAAAAGGCGATGGATGATTGAACAACAGCCCACCACGACCGCGGTAGACCGCGGCTGGAATGTGGTGGGCCAAGCAAACAAAACAGAACACATGTAGTTCACTGCGGTCGCGCCGCGTTTTGCCGCGATCGTGGTAGATTCGTGAAGTGCCTAGAAAATTCAGGGACCTAACTGTAAAATAGGAGAAATTATCCTAGCCCTATTTAAACCCCATAAACTCGTCCAAGAAAGGTTGAAGCTTGTTTTTAGACTCACTTTGGAGGCAAGAGCAAGTGTGAGAAGACCAAGATTGTCACGACCCAAAACCTATGGGTCGTGATGGCGTCGGACACCACTGTCAGGCAAGCCGGCCCCTTAATCAGTTGGAACACTTTCCTATTTAATATTTTTGAATCAAAGCCTCTTCTTGCATTTTCATTATTAAATAAATAAATTTCGTAATTTAAATACGGAAAGAAACCAACTTAATACAAAAAAAAAGGAAATACCAAGACATCCCCAGAACCCGGTGACACAAGTCCATGAGCAATTTCTAAGAATTTATACAATTATACAATACTTGTCCGAAAAACAAATTGGACAAAGGAAATAAATATAAAATGTAAGTACACAGCGGTAGGCTCCGGCAGTTGTGGAACGCCTCTGGATGAATGCAGACCGTATAAGTCCCCAAACCGATCACTGTACTATAAAGGTACATGTGCAACACAATGCACAGAAAGTGTAGCATGAGTACATATACATATATGTACCCAGTGAGTATCCCGTCTAATCTCGAAGAAGTAGTGACGAGAGGTCGACTTGACACTCACTAAGGTCTAACAGTATGATATAACAATGATAAAACGAATAAAAGCAGAAGACATGTAAGACAGTGAGTGGCAATCATGTATAAAGCACAGAAATCCAAGTAAGTACTGGAACAATAACAATGGTCACTTACTTTCCCCCAAATATCAAACACAAGTCAATATCCATGAAACAATGCCAAATAATCATGCGCACACAGGAATAAGACAACCGGCCGGAGTCATAAGGAAAAATAGCTATGCACTGCCGGGGATCGACCGGCCCGTCGCAAAAGTGCATGCTTACCATAATCATGAGGAAAAATAGCTATGTACTGCCGGGGATCGACCGGCCCGTCCCAAAAGTGCATGCTTACCATAGTCATATCTACGCATTGCCGAGGATCGATCGGCCCGTCCCAAAAGTGTGTCTTTCAATGTAACCATATCATAACATAGTACAACTTCGTCCATGCACTGCCGAGGATCGATCGGCCCGTCCCAAAAGTGTGTCTTTCAATGTAACCATATCATAACATAGTACAACTTCGTCCATGCACTGCCGAGGATCGAACGACCCGTACCAAAAGTGCATTCTCAATTATAGCATCTATGTGCACTGTCGACGATCGATCCGCCCGTCCCAAAAGTGCACCTTTCAATCCGCCGTGGCGTACGGCCCGCTCCCATGAGAGTGGGGTAAATCACACATCGCTCGCGGAATGTAAATTGTGAAGCGGTCACATGCACACACGATAACATATAAAGCTTACTTTACATAACCAATTCCATAAAGTCTCAGAGAAAAGCAATATCACGCAAAATCATTAGTTCATAGCATATATGTCATTTGCAAGAAAGAGTATAAGGCATGATGTGGCCCTAAAAGTTCACGACATGGCACAATTCCTTTTTATATTACTTTCCATAAAATAATTTCTTTTCTATTGTTTAAATTCCATAAATGTCAGAGGAACAAAAACTACACATATAATCAGGGCCCATAACATATAGTTCATTACGAGTAGAAAACAGAGCATGATGTGGGGCCTAACTACCCGGACATAGTAATAATAGCCGCTACGCACGGACTCTCGTCACTTGGTGCGTACGTTGCCCCCACAAACAATTACACACAACACAAAGAACACCAATGGGGACAATTCCCTCTTACAAGGTTAGAAAGGAGACTCACCTCACTCCGAAGATCCATACCCGGCTTCCAAGCCTCTATGACGACTCCAATGGGTGCACGACGTCCCAAAACTACCAAATAACGGCAATTCAATGAAAATATACTCTATTGTTCATAACAAATTCAAATTATATCATTTCCCAACTCGGCTCAATGAAATGACCAAAATGCGCTCGGACTCACGTGCCCGGACTTCAAAATTTCTTGAAGAAAATCTCCACCCATAGCTTTACTAGTTCAAATATACAATTTACTCCTAATTCCATGCTCAAATTCGTGGTAAAATCCAATTTATCAAGTTTCTAGGTTTTCTTCCAAAAATCCCAATTTTCCCACAATTGTCATGCCAAATCTATGTAACAATATTGTATTTAATCTTAGAATTGAGTAGAAACATCTTACCTCTGTAGCTTAATGAAATCCCCCTTGAAATGCTCTCCACATTTGTCCATAGCATATGAAGGGAATGAAGGAAATGCCAGAATCCCGTTTTTAAACAACACTGCCCGGATCTTTCCTCTCCGCGATCGCGGAATTACTTTCGCGATCGCGGAAGCATATGAACAGCTGCCCCAAAATCCTTCTCCGCGATCGCATCTTAAGTCTCGCGATCGCATAGCCCAGCCCCAGCCTTTTCCGCGATCGCATAGCCCAGCCCCAGCCTTTTTCGCGATCGTATTGCACCTCCTACGATCGCGTAAGCTAATCCAGCAGCCCTCCAATTTTCTTCTTCGCGATCGCACCCACAGTGTCGCGATCGCATAAGCCAAAACTCAAACCCCTAATCTTTCTTCTCCGCGATCGCACAGCAAAGGCTGCGATCGCATAGAACACCAGCAACACCAGAAAACCAGCTAAGCAAAAATAGAGAAAAGTGGTCTGAAACCAACCCGAAACACACCCGAGGCCCCCGAGACCCCATCCAAACACACGACTCAGTCCCATAACATCCCACGAACTTGCTCGAGGCTTGAAATCACATCAAACAACGTCAAAATCACGAATCGCACTAAAGTTCAACTTTATGAACTTTGAAATTTCTAACTTTCACATCCGACGCTGAAACTTATCAAATCACGTCCGATTGACCTCAAATTTTGCACGCAAGTCACATTCGACATTACGGACATGTTCCAACTTTCGGAATCTCATTCCGAACCCGATATCAAAATTTCCACTTCCGGTCGAATTTTCCCAAAAACCTTCAAATCTTTAGCCAAATGACTTCAAAATGACCTGCGGACATCCGAATTCACTTCCGATCGCGCTCCCAACTCCAGAATAACCATACGGAGCTATTCCCAGACTCGGAATCCCAAACGGACATCAATATCATTGAAATGCGCTTCAAGCCAAACTTAGAAAATTTCTTCAAAAATGCTGACTTCCACAATATACACTGAAACGCTCTCGGGTTATCCAACTCCCGATCCGGACATACGCCCAGGTCCGAAATCACCATACGAACCTGTCGGAACCTTCGAATCCTGATTCCGAGGTCGTTTACTCAAAATTCCAGTCTGAGTCAATTCTTCCAACTTTAAAGCTTCTGAAATGAATATTCTCCTTTCAATTCAACTACGATCTTCCTGAATTTCAATTCCGACCATACACATAAGTCAATATACCTGAAATGAAGTTGTTCATGACTTTCAACCGCTGAACGACGTGCTAAAGCTCAAAACGACAGGTTGGGTCGATACATTCTCCCCCACTTAAACAGACGTTCGTCCTCGAACGTGCCATGAACTGCCCCAGAATTATCTGAAATCACTGTTTAACACCTCGTGCACCTGCCCGTGCTACCACAACCCAGTTGAGCACATTAGCTTGATAAAATTTGAAGTTATCCCCTTTTTTCCATATAATAAACTCAGCCCCCAGTTCCAACACTTGAAATTCTCTTCCATGCATGTTTCTAATATGTGAACACCACGTCAACTACCACACGAGGCACCAGAACACAACTGCGTGCCCTTGCTGAATCAGCACCATACACCGCCTGATCCATTATCTTACCACAATGATGCTCCCTGAACCTTAATAGCCAGAATTCTGCGAATTTGATGCTCTCAGGGCACCTTATAAGATACATTCATACATTCTGCTATAACGCTGACGATATCACCACCACGGAGGAAATGTGTAGAAATTCATAACAATCTGCAGAGTTAACCACACGTTGAAATCTTTTCTCTAAACTTAGATCATCATCTCATTGCAAACCAATAATGGAAACTCCCTTGCAATATACTCGCATAATCCTATCACACCGATCCTAAATTTACAAATCTCGTCTCACCCAGTATGAACCGCTCAGGTTACCGATCACCCCAAACACGGCCAGAAGCTTCACACATGATGCCGCCACGCGCCAATAGGCCATAATTCGAACACGACACAAAAGGCCAATAACATCAGGAAGGGACTGCCCGACTCACGCTATAAATATGGACTTTCCTCAGAGAAGTAGGAAGTAAAACACAAGAATAATCATTATAGGAGTATTGCTCAACATCACACTGTTGCGGCGCGCAACCCGATCCAAATAACATACCCATGGCGGCGTGCCACCCGATCCCATCATAGAATTTACATAAAGAAAAACAACTTACTGACATCGGTCACAAGCACGCTGAGTGCATAATACCATTTTAGGGAGACTGATAAAGCCATATGCTACAAAAACTCCAGCACGACTGAGGTGCGATATATAATCTGAATATCAGGAGCCATCCTGCTCACATAACCTCGCCACTACGCGGAACCTCAACACATAAGAAATTATCAAGTCATTTCACAACTCACACGGCACAATCACAATATCACATGAATTTGATGAAGACTGGACAACACTTGATATCCCAATACCTCTCCTTGAGGAGTGCCATACTGAAATGAACACCTCTGACTCGCATGAAGCCCAAAATCTTGTTTAAATCCATTCACTCACTTCAAGCTGATTCTGCTCGCATTGAACTAGGCTGATAACCTTACCTGGTCAAAACAACCTACTTCCCTTCATAGCACGCAAGAATAACCATCATAGCCGGGACGAACACCCCACAATCTACAACCAACTAAACCGAACGCCTTCAAGGCATAAATTCTCAAATAAGCAGTGTTGCCCTTCCTTATACTTGGTCTAAATCTCCAACCAATCGGGTGACTACATGCCACTCTTATACAATCTTCCCGCGGTCATGCTCCCACGGCCTTCCACACAAGGTAACAAGTATGCACGTCCATACCACCGACCACCCTAAGGCTGTAAAATAATGCAAGGACCCGTAACCAGGATACAAAGCCTCTTTCACCAAACACCGAACTAATATGACACTGAAGAAAATATCAGTTTATTCTAATCATTTAAGTCCTTTGTTCTTGCTCCTCCGTGCATCATGACATCCTTGTTAACATCGAACCGCAAATCTCAATTCTTACGTCCAGTTACATACTGCTAACTGCACCTAACATGCCAATATGAAATAGTGCGAGAATTCAATCATAACTCCTGAACCAATATTAGGGTGAACACTCCATCATATAGAGCCTTTACTTACCTCAATTCCTGAGAACCATAACAACACACAAGTGAGCTCTCACAATCACAATACATGCAAATCCTTAAGTAGTGGTCTGAACCACCATAACCCTTCTGGGACCCGCCTACACCTGACAGGCCATAGCACTTGAATGCTTCCAACTGAAATCTATTACGACGGCCGACAGGCCCCACATATATCTGCACAGACCGTACACGTACTCAATCATGCCGAAGGAACTGATCATTGTCGTACTTGTGCCATTTCAACCATGGCTAACCAATCTATCTTCTTTTAATCATCTTTAGTTACCTCAAAGGTAATAGTAACTTCCTCCAACTCATAGAAGCTCAACCCTCACTCATCCCGAGTGACCTTGATTCACGAGACCATGCTGCCTAAATTCTGCAACCCGTCTCCCAACCTCCTGATAATCTTTCTACAACCCGGAGTCTATTCCTCTCACTCCTCCAATACTATCTAGCGTGTTGAAAGTAACATAGAACTCTTCAATCATCTTTCCCTTCTCTTAGGAATTACGCTGCCAAATCCCGATTCTTAATCATATTACTGCTTGAAACCTTTAAACACCGCATCCCTAATCCTCCGAATTTACTAGGATCACTGCTGCGAGTCACCCACTCTGACTGGTCCCGAATACAATCAACTCCAAGGCTCTTCTAGCACCTGAACATCCTTTCAATGGAATACGTGACTGAGTCACTCCCCTTACTACTTGTCGATATGCCGACGAATCCGCAGCCCTATGAGAACACGATCCTACAACCCAACTGTAGGAGGTGGGACTCCCCCACTCAGCCTGAAGCTACTCCTTACCTCACTCTAGACCTATGTTGGAATCCTTCCTCCCTTGCTAGCATGGTATTGCTCAACAAATCCGTCAGCCCTTCCGAATTGTTTCCTATTAGCATTCCCCAAATACCCAAAAATCCCTAGCATCATTCGCCAATTCTGCCTCCTAACGAATCGCCGCTATGATTCCTTACAGAGAACTACTAACCATACCACCGCTATCCTATACCCAGAAATACCCACTAACCTATACCTAGAAATACCTGCTAACCTATTCCTAGAAATACCCACTAACCTATTCCTAGGAATACCTGCTAACCTATACCTAGAAATACCCACTAACATATTCCTAGGAATACCTGCTAACATATACCTAGAAATAACCCACCTGCAGAAATCACCAACTGACATCGTCCAACAATACTACGTTACACACCCTCTATGACATCAATACCCCACCCTAAGCCTGTTCTCATTCACCAACCTTGCCTGCCTGCCCACTCCTCCTGGACATCTACTAACTGCTCCATCACATCTTTCGATCCACTACAGCTCTCAAATCACTCCAAATTCCCCTTAAGATAGGCAGTCGTTCTACCACTGACCTCATGCTACGCTGCCACTCTTCCACTTGTTAAACTCTTTCCTTTAAGCAACTACCGACTTCCGTTCCTTCCACCTGGGCTTTCAGAAATTTAGCTGCCATCTGACACATCTCTCGTGACTTCCTTCCTCGCATACTTCTCGGTGCGACCTCAATGTAATATCATTTCTCGTAGCTCTTAAACCCGCAGATCACCACAACTTCAGACTCTTCAAAGATCATCTTCCTTGAGCTGTCTTCCTAGAAGTAACTACTATGTTCTGAACCACCACACACTACGATCTCCGACATCCGTTCCTTCAATACTGCTTCACAACACTTTAACCCAATGCAACTGAAGAACCATACCACCAACAAACTTAACGCATCCCATTCGATCAATCACGACAATATTACATCACGGGGGAGTATTCCACCTCACTCGAAACCACAAAGTTTTGCTACTTTATCAATCTCAATCGGACCTTTCATAGTCCAGATTCCTTTCCTTCGCCGGAACTAAAATACTGAAATCTCAAAATCGCCCCCCTGAGAAGACCTCCTTTCAAGCCATTCATCATCCCAACACACGGGCAATCATTCTATCAACATACCAACACCGCGCGATAACCAATCGAAAACACCATAACGATCTGAGCACAGCCTCAAAAGTTCTCAGAAACACAACTACTGAACTAAAGCAACATAATATTCTTCTTGCAGGGCAACAACAACAGCCCCAAACGACTATGCACGGAAGGCTTCACGCACAATATCTGTGACATCATCACAACTCCTCAAATTCCCGATGCATAAAAAGCGCTTCATGACGCGTAAGATTGAGTAGGAAGGAAACATAGGCATAAGCCTTAAGGGAATCAAATCGCACGATGAGGAATCAAGCAGGGAAGTACTCCTAACAGCCCTGTAGCCTCTCGAAGATAAGTACAGACGTCTCCGTACCGATCCACAAGACTCTAATAGACTTGCTCATGACTCGTGAAACCTAAGGGAACCTAGTGCTCTGATACCACGTTGTCACGACCCAAAACCTATTGGTCATGATGGCGCCGGACACCACTGTCAGGCAAGCCGACCCCTCAATCAGTTGGAACACTTTCCTATTTAACATTTTAGAATCGAAGCCTCTTCTTGCATTTTCATTATTAAATAAATAAATTTCGTAATTTAAATACGGCAAGAAACTAACTTAATACAAAAAAAAGGAAATACCAAGACATCCCCAGAACCCGGTGACACAAGTCCATGAGCAATTTCTAAGAATTTATACAATTATACAATGCTTGTCGGAAAAACAAATTGGACAAAGGCAATAAATATAAAATGTAAGTACACCGAAGGGAGACTCCGGCAGCTGTGGAACGCCTCTGGATGAATGCAGCACGTATAAGTCCCCAAATCGATCATTGTACTATAAAGGTACCTGTGCAACTTAATGCACAAAAAGTGTAGCATGAGTACATATACATATATGTACCTAGTGAGTATCCCGTCTAATCTCGAAGAAGTAGTGACGAGAGGTCGACTTGACACTCACTAAGGTCCAACAGTATGATATAACAATGATAAAACGAATAAAAGCAGAAGATATGTAAGACAGTGAGTGGCAATCATGTTAAAGCACAGAAATCCAAGTAAGTATTGGAACAATAACAATGGTCACTTTATTTCCCCAAATATCAAACACAAGTCAATATCCATGAAACAATGCCAAATAATCATGCGCACACAGGAATAAGACAACCGGCCGGAGTCATAAGGAAAAATAGCTATGCACTGCCGGGGATCGACCGGCCCGTCCCAAAAGTGCATGCTTACCATAATCATGAGGAAAAATAGCTATGCACTGCCGGGGATCGACCGGCCCGTCCCAAAAGTGCATGCTTACCATAGTCATATATACGCACTGCCGAGGATCGATCGGCCCGTCCCAAAAGTGCGTCTTTCAATGTAACCATATCATAACATAGTACAACTTCGTCCATGCACTGCCGAGGATCGAACGGCCCGTACCAAGAGTGCATTCTCAATTATATCATCTCTGTGCACTACCGACGATCGATCGGCCCGTCCCAAAAGTGCACCTTTCAATCCGCCGTGGCGTACGGCCCGCTCCCATGAGAGTGGGGGAAATCACACATCGCTAGCGGAATGTAAATTATGAAGCGGTCACATGCACACACAATAACATATAAAATTTACTTTACATAACCAATTCCATAAAGTCTTAGAGAAAAGCAATATCACGCAAAATCATGAGTTCATAGCATAGATGTCATTTGCAAGAAAGAGTATAAGGCATGTTGTGGCCCTAAAATTTCACGACATGGCACAATTCCTTTTTATATTACTTTCCGTAAAATAATTTCTTTTCTATTATTTAAATTCCATAAAGGTCAGAGGAACAAAAACTACACATAGAATCAAGGCTCATAACATATAGTTCATTACGACTAGAAAACAGAGCATGATGTGGGGCCTAACTACCCGGACATAGAAATAATAGCCGCTACGCACGGACTCTCATCACTTGGTGCGTACGTAGCCCCCACAAACAATTACACACAGCACATAGAACACCTATGGGGATAATTCCCTCTTACAAGGTTAGAAAGGAGACTCACCTCGTTCCGAAGATCCATACCCGGCTTCCAAGCCTCTATGACGACTCCAATGGCTGCACGACATCCCAAAACTATCAAATAATGGCAATTCAATGAAAATATACTCTATTGTTCATAACAAATTCAAATTATATCATTTCCCAACCCGGCTCAATGAAATGACCAAAATGCCCTCGGGCTCACGTGCTCTAGGTTTTCTTCCAAAAATCCCAATTTTCCCACAATTTTCATGTCA
The DNA here is from genome assembly GCA_005239495.1 of Nicotiana undulata. Lineage (NCBI taxonomy): Eukaryota > Viridiplantae > Streptophyta > Magnoliopsida > Solanales > Solanaceae > Nicotiana > Nicotiana undulata. The sequence continues at coordinate 91,765 of ML285194.1, forward strand.
AATCTATGTAACAATCTTGTATTTAATCTTAGAATTGAGTATAAACATCTTACCTCTGTAGCTTGATGAAATCCCCCTTGAAATGCTCTCCACATTCGTCCATAGCATATGAAGGGAATGAAGGAAATGCCAAAATCCCATTTTTTAAAAACACTGCCCAGATCTTTCCTCTCCGCGATCGCGGAACTACCTTCGCGATCGCGGAAGTCAATGAACAGCTGCCCCAAAATCCTTCTCCGTGATCGCATAGCCCAGCCCCAGCCTTTTCCGTGATCGCATTGCACCTCCTGCGATCGCGTAAGCCAATCCAGCAGCCCTCTAATTTTCTTCTTCGCGATCGCACCCACGGGGCCGCGATCGCATAAGCCAAAACTCAGACCCCTAATCTTTATTCTCCGTGATTGCACAGCAAGGGCGGCGATCGCATAGAACACCAGCAGCACCAGAAAACTAGCAACAGCAAAAATAGAGAAAAGTGGTCTGAATCCACCCCGAAACACACCCGAGGCCCCCGGGATCCCGTTCAAACACACGACTCAGTCCCATAACATCCCACGAACTTGCTCGAGGCTTCAAATCACATCAAACAAAGCCGAAATCACGAATCGCACTAAAATTCAACTTTATGAACTTTGAAATTTCTAACTTTCACATCCGACGCTGAAACTTATCAAATCATGTCTGATTGACCTCAAATTTTGCACGCAAGTCACATTCGACATTACGGACCTGTTCCATTATTCGGAATCGCATTCCGAACCCGATATCAAAATTTCCACTTCCGGTCGGATTTCCTCAAAAACTTTCAAATTCTATCTTTAGCCAAACTTCAAAATGACCTCCGGACATCCGAATTCACTTCCGATCGCGCTCCCAACTCCAGAATCACCATACGGAGCTATTCGCAGACTCGGAATCCCAAACGGACATCAATATCATTGAAATGCGCTTCAAGCCAAACTTAGGAAATTTCTTCAAAAATGATGACTTCCACAATATACACCGAAACGCTCTCGGGTTATCCAACTCCCGATACGGACATACACCCAGGTCCGAAATCACCATACAAACCTGCCGGAACCTTCGGATCCTGATTCTGAGGTCGTTTACTCAAAATTCCAGTTTGAGTCGATTCTTCCAACTTTAAAGCTTCTGAAATGAATATTTTCCTTTCAATTCAATTCCGATCTTCCTGAAGTTCAATTCCGACCATACACACAAGTCAATATACCTGAAATAAAGTTGTTCATGACTTCCAACCATTGAACGACGCGCTAAAGATCAAAACGACCGATCGGATCGTTACAAAGATACAATTAGAGTTCTCACTCTTCATCTTTTATCATTATTTTGTGATTTATGAATTATTTCTTGGGTTTATTGTGTTCTAGCATGAGTAGCTAAATTATTTGTCTAGGGTTGAAGGAACCAATTGTTAGATGAAGTTTTGACTCAATTTTTGTTATAATCCAGTCGAGTTTAATCTATGATTGTTCAACTATATTTTGTATGGTGATTAATTGAATAGGCTCTTGATTAATCGTGTCTAACTACCTTGTGTTGCTTTAGAAATAATACTATGTTATATTGTTGTTGAAAAACACCACTTTTGGGTAATTGAAGAGATTCATTACTCGAATTTAAAAGTGGGGTTAGAAATAACGAAACTTTGGTGGGATAATTCAGAGCTGCATAAATTATCAGCTAGAGTAGTTTGAGAGAATGCTCTAGTAAATTACCGTAGTTGATCGAGAGATAATTGCGGTAATCCATAGCTCATAATCCTCATAGAGTAATACAGTGAGATTATAGCAAAAGAGTTAAGAATTAGTCTAGCAATTGGGGAAATCAATACCCTAGATCTTTTTACCATTGAGTTATCTTTAATCTTGAATATTGTTAGTTTTAATATCATTTCCTTCAGTTAAACAAATCCCAATAATTATTGATAAAAATCTTGCATCCGGAAATTGTCTCAGCTTATACTAGCATCACTAAGACTTGTAAAAGATAGGTTAGTTCCCTGAGCATTCGACTCCGGACTTGTAAACTGGATTATATTTGCAACGACCGCTTTGTCCTTTTTATAAGTCATAGTTGGACGTGATCAAATTTTAGCGTCGTTGCCGGGGAACCTAACGGTGTTATTTATTACAACTTAGAAGTAGTGCAAGGAATTATTAGTTTAGATCAATTTTATACGGTGTTAACTAATCTTTCATTGAAATTCTCATGTTTGAACCATTGTGTGATTCAGGTGTATGCCTAGAAATTCTTTGAGGACTGGTGAACTTCTTGAAGGACTCTCAGACCATGAGAAAACAATCAGGGCATTAAACTGTGCCAACAAGACGAACAAACATTCACAACAAACACACCAACTAGCAACTGAAATGGACAACAGGGAAAACATCAATGCAAATTATCGGGAACCTCTTGTGCCAAACGAAGCAGTGGTGGCACCTCTTGTGTAAGGCATTCCACCTTCTGGTTGAGCTCGAACATAAAGCATTATGGGCATTGCGGCAGCTGAACTTAGACATGGAGACAGTGGGCACCAACAGAGTTAATGGGTTGCATGAGCTTGAGAAATTCCGATTCCAAGCATTCGAGAGTGCTAGACTATATAAAGAGAGGATGAAATTGATGCATGACAAGCACATCTTGGATCGGAACTTCAAACCCGGCGAATTAGTGTCGCTATACAACTCAAGATTGAGGTTGTTCCCAGGTAAGTTGAAGTCCCGATGGTCAGGACTATTCAAAGTGGTGCAAATGTTCCCAAGTGGAGCTGTGGAGATCGAATCAGAAGATGGGACGAACAAATTCACACTGAATGGGCAGAGGTTGAAACATTACCTTGGAATGAGTGAAGAAAAAGGGGACAGCATGGTGATAACTTTGGAGGAGCCCCAATATACAAATGAGGAGTGATGGCGAGAGTCTTCGTCATGCCGCGATGTTAAATCAGGCGCTTCATGGGAGGCAACCCATTGATTGTTGTACTCGTCGTGTTGCGACAATAAATCAAGTGCTTCGTGGGAGGCAACCCATGTTTTTATTTTATGTTTCTCTTTTGTGTTGCTATTGTACTTTATGTGTATGATACTAACCCAGTTACTAGTGTACATGGAAAGATTGGTACATATTGGGAGAAGACGGGGCAAGACACAACTCCGGATAGGTAAAAATGTGAGAAAAATAAAGAAAATTCGGAACACCGTCACTGCAACCGCGGCGAACTGCGGTGAGACTGCGGCGAACTGCGGCGCGACCGCGGCGAACTGCAGCGTGACCGCAGCAAACTGCGGCATAACCGCGGCGAGTAACAGATTTTCTGTTTTGACTCACCACGACCGCAGCAGACCGCGGCGCGACCGCGGAAAAATCTCTCCCGACTGCTCGCGCCAAGGTAAGTACCCTTATTTTTTAATTTTTTTAATTTTCGTTTTTTTCTTTTACCCACCCCTTTTCTAATAGCCTAACCTACCCTCCCACCACCCCCACTCCCCCACGTCTTTTACCTTCCCAAATCCCCAGCCCTAAATCCCACAAACCCCTTCCCCTTCACTTCTCCTTCCTCAAATGTTTACTCTCTTCCTCCCTCCTTATCTCATTCCTCCACCCCAAGCTCACAAATATCTTCTCTCATCTCCATCCCCCCTCCCAACCACCAAGCTCATACCCATTCCTCTCTTCAAGTAAGTCTCTATTCTCTTTTCTCTCTTAATTTTTTTTTAGTTATTTTATTTTCTATTTCTTGTGTATTTTAATGGTAGATCTCCACCATGTTATAGGGTAGATTTTTTTTTCTTTTTTAGATTAACTTGGTGTTGTTGGATGAAAATTATATTGGTGGGGTGATGTTAGTAGAGGATTGTGGCTTAATTGGGGGAGGGTTTGTGATTCTATGGGCTAATGTCTAGTTGTATGCACATCATGTGCTTGAAAAATGTCCCCATTGAGCTATAATCGGTTATGTGACCATAGTGGTGGTGAAGTTTGAGTAACCACCCGGGGGTCATACAACCTCGCTAATAATAAACCTTGTTTTGTCAGGTACAATGTCTCAGTCCAGGAAAAGATGAGCCCCGGCTACTGCAAGCCAATTTGACAGCATTCGATTTGTCTCAAAGGCAGCTGAGGTGCGATTTGAAGCAAAGGCCGGCAGGAAGATGGTGCATGAAGTGCCCATTGACAGGTCTGCCCTGTAGGTTGAATGCCCTGAGATGTATGCTGAATTGAGAAGACGCCAGTTGGACGTCTTCTTTGATGAGCCAGAGGAAGCAAATATCTTAATGGTCCGGGAATTTTATGCGAATTGCCCGGAACATGCTAATAGGGTGTTCATAGTCCGAAAGACACGGGTGAATGCATCGCTTGAAGAAATTTGTCGGGTGTACAGGTTGCCGGTCTTCAACGGAGAGTTTGACTACTACCAGACTTATCAGACGCCACATGTCACGTGGAACATACTTGTTAAGACAATCTGTTTGGCAGGGGAACCCATCTGGATAAAGCCTCGCATAACTCTGAACTCCCAATCCCTCACTTGGGAAGCTAAGTGCTAGATCACGATCATCAATAGCTGATTGTTGCCTTCCAGCAACACCACAGATGTTAATGCGCCTCGAGCAGTGGCTATTTGGTGTTTCGTCAACTGTCATGATTTTGATATGGCCCGGCTAATCCATGATGAGATGTTCATTTGATCCCCGGAGATAGTCAAAGGGTTCTACTTCCCCTCACTGGTCACCAGGTTGTGCCGTGCTGCAAATGTTCCCGAAAATCGCATCGTCGATGGGAAGCTAGCAAAGAAGGCCCCGTTCAAGGCCAGTAAGATCACAGTTTGAAAGGAGCAGCCTGTTCCAATTGATGTGGATGATGAGGATGAGGATATGCATGTCGCCGCCCCACCATTGCAAGTTCCTGATGAGGCGGGTCCATCTTGGGCCCGGCGGAGTACCCGGTTTTCAGCCGTAGAGCAAGATTTGGCTAGCTTACGCACCTCGGTGGATGACCTGACTACTAGAGTTGACGCTCTGGCCACTTAGAGTGCGAAGTCAGAGAAGAAGATCATGGGCTGGCTTCGCGCGATAGGACGTGCATGTCATCTCGACCTTGGCACCATCTCAGATCAGGACTAAACACCAGGGAAGTCTCCTTACCTCACTTTGTTTTATTGTTTATGGCATGAGGACATGCAAATTCTTTAAGTTTGGGGTGTGGGATATTTGTTGTTGTTGTATGTACATGTGTATACTTGTTGGTAGGGGTGTACAAACCAAACTGATAACCCGCACCAACCCGAAAATCCGAGTCAACCCGGAAAAAAAACCCGACTAGTGGGTTGGTTTGACTTGATTTTGGTATTGAAAAATAAAACCCGACCATAATAGGGTTGGTTTGGTATTAACTGAAAAAAGTCAAACTGAAACCAAACCAACCCGACATTACATGTATACATATTTTATATATTAGATAGATAAAAGTATTTATTACAATGTAAGTTATAAATATTTCTTAATTTTTATTATAATTCTGTATTTAGCATAATATTTTGAGTTGGTATTATAGCCCATGTAAATGTTTGTTTTTGTTTGGCCCATAAAAGAATAATTGAGCCCAAACCAAAACTAATCCTAAAGCAGCACTAGAATACCCTAAAGTTGTTCTAAGAAACATTAACAATTGAAATCATCTTGCTTCTTCTCCAAAGGAAAGAACCTACGCTCCATTCCAAAACCCCCCAATTAGCTCAAATCAAATTAGCTCAAACCCTATCAACTCTCCTTTGCTCTCATCGATAAGCTCTTCCTTTTCTTATTTACATGTTTTCTTTTAGCTTCATACATATACCTTGCTTTCCCCCAATTAACTAAGATTTTTCTTTTTCCGATTAGCAAGGCTTTTTTGCAAATCTGTTGTATTCCTCCCTTAGCAAGATTTTTCTAAGCTTAGTTGAATCTGTGGTGAATGAAGTGAAAAGACTCATTGAATTGTATAAAGGTGAGAGTCTAAGTATAACAGTAACAGGAACTAACCATTGGTGCTGCTTTAGCTTTATTAGTAGCAAATGATGTTAGTACATGTACACCAGATTGACCACCAGTTGTTGTTTTCACATTTGGAGGTCCTAGGGTAGGCAACAAAGGATTTGCCAATCGACTCGAATCGAAAAATGTTAAGGTCTTACGTTTCGTGAACAAACAAGATGTGATTACTAAAGTTCCAGGAAAGTTCGCTCGACAAAAAACTAAGGGAAAAAGGAGCTGCAGGGGTATTAAATTTGCTTGACAATAGTATTCCATGGGCATATTCACATGTTGGAACTGAATTAAGAGTTGACACAACTAAGTCTCTATTTTTAAAACCATATGCAGATGTCGCATCTGGTTTTTGTTCTCTTTTTCATTTGGCATTTCATGCAAGCGACAATGAGTAAACTGGCTGGTATATTTCTTTGCATCTGTAATTTGCTGTCACAATGTGAAGGTAAATTCCATGAGTTTAATAGTAACCGGATATGTTCTATTTGCAGGAACTCTTTCTAAGAATGGAAACTACAACTTCTGGAGCAGATGCGGAGGTGGTTGTCAATAATCCTTCGCCAGTAGCAGCTCAAAAACAAAGTGAAGGCACTCTTTATCGACGCACTCCTCCTAAGAGGCACTCCTTATAGGTTAGATGAACAAATTGAGCCTATTTCTCGTATAAGAAATGCGGTGAAATATGTTAGGTCTTCTCCGTCAAGGTTTGCTTCTTTCAAGTCATTTGTTGAGAAAGCTAAGATAGATACTCGTGGTCTTGTAAGTCTTGATGTTGAAACAAGATGGAATTCCACATATACAATGTTAGATACAGCTCTAAAATTTAAAAAAGCCTTTACAAAAATGTATGTGGATGACCATAAGTATCAAAAGTATTGTCGAGAAATAAGTGCTTTAAGAGAAAATTCATCTGTAGACAACTGGGAGAATGTGAAAGCTTTTATCAAGTTTCTTAACATTTTCTATCAGACAACTTTAAAATTTTCAAGCAGTTTATATGCTACTTCCAACTCTTTCTTCCATGAATTTTTCAATCTTCGAAATGCTATTATAAAGTAGACCAAAAGCGATGATTGTACTTTGAAAGATATGGCGAGAAGAATGAAAAGTAATCTTGAGAAATATTGGGGTAAGTTTGAGGATATGAATATGTTACTGCTTGTTGCTGTTGTGTTGGATCCTAGATACAAGATGAAGTATGTGAACTTCATTCTTACTGATGCATTTGGTTCTTTGTTGGGAAGATTGAAGTCTGAAGATGTGATAAGCATTTTAGATCGCTTGTATAATAACTACAATGATTCTTTTTTTGAGGATTTTAATGACAATATTGGAGGCGATACTAGTATGAGTGAAGTTGGTGATTTGTTGCAATCAAAGTGGGAGAAACTTTTGGAAGATGAGGGAAATACCAAAAAAAGTATGATCTTGAGATGTATTTGACGGATGATGTGGTGAAGATTAAGGATTTTAATATCTTGGCATGGTGGAAAGTTTCATCTAGTAAATATCCAATTGTTTCAAAGATTGCAAGGGATGTTCTTTCTATTCCTATTTCTACTGTTGCATCGGAGTCGGCTTTTAGTACAGGTGGTCGAATTCCGGATTGTTATAAGAGTTCTTTATCACCAAAAACAGTGGAAGCACTTATTTGTACTCAACAATGGATACGATCACCTTCCAAGGTATATAAGTTTGAGACATGTTAGAGGAAGTCCAAAAATTTGAGCAAATTGAAGAAGGTAATAATTTATATTCAATTGTTAATGAGTATAGTTATTTTTTATATTATTTAATATTTAAATATGTTAATTGTTTCTTCTTCTTTTTTTCAGAATATGCAGACTCACCTTTGAGGATTGATTAGAGGGATGACTAACTACAATTTGCTTCATGACTATTTTTGGAAGTGAGGTCATTATGCCTTTACAAGTATTTTGGAAACATGCTCCTCTAGTTGTAATGTCGACTAAGATGCCCAACTTCTTAGAGTTTAATATATTCTCTTTTTGTTTACTTTTTAGGACTCTTGGGTGTAATGTCTACTCTTATGCATATAATTCCCTGTAATGCTCTTGTATTGTTATCAATGCAATACCAGGATTGTGATAATCTAGTAAGCTTTGTGTTATGCTTTTGGTATTCCTTTCTGTTTATTTTGTATAGGTCAGATTTTTTGGAGGGAGATCTAAAACTTTTATTCTAGTGAATTATACAGTTCCAGTGAATTCCAGTGGAGATCTGAGGCATAAGCCGAATGTATTTTCTATTTCTTGTGTATTTTAATGGTAGATCTCCACCATGTTATAGGGTAGATTTTTTTTTTCTTTTTTAGATTAACTTGGTGTTAGATTAATGGTAGATCTCCACCATGTTATAAGTCTGGACCTCTGACTGAGAGTAGGAGAGCCGGTTAGGGGTACTGCGTGGCTAGAAAGGAGTCCACTCTTGAGGGTAGGATGTCGCGCTGAAGTAGTCTACCCGTGTGAAGTATTCTTGGTATAAAGAGTAGGGGAGGTATCCTGTGATGATTAGGCCTATAGAGTGTGGTTTGTTGCTAGAAGACTAGCAACGGTTTAAGTGTGGAGTGTTGATAGTAGGCTATATTACGCGATGTAGATGCTATTTACACTCTAAATGAGCCATACTTTATTGTTGTTTTAGGTGCAAAATGATAACAAACTGCTTTAATTAGTGTTTTTATGCTTTGCAGGAAATAATCCAAGTTAGGAAGATACTATGGAGAGTTTTGGAGTCAATAACGGGGATATAAGGCCCATCAAGAAGAACCCAAATGAAAATAAGCAAGAAAAGGCGATGGATGACTGAACAACATCCCACCGCGACCGCGGTCGACCGCGGCTGGAACGCGGTGGGCCAAGCAAACGAGGTAGAACACATGCAGTTCACCGCGATCGCACCACGTGCTGCCGCGGCCGCGGTCGATTCGTGAAGTGCCCAGAAAATTCAGGGACCTAACTGTAAAAATGGGAAAAATTATCCTAGCCCTATTTAAACCCCATAAACTCGTCCAAGAAAGGTTGAAGCTTGTTTTTAGACTCACTTTGGAGGCAAGAGAAAGTGTGAGAAGACCAAGATACAATTAGAGTTTTCGTTCTTCATCTTTTATTATTATTTTATGAATTATTTATGGGCTTATTGTGTTCTAGCATGAGTAGCTAAATAATTCGTCTAGGGTTGATAGAACCAATTGTTAGATGAAGTTTTGACTCAATTTTTTATAATCGAGCCGGGTTTAATCTATGATTGTTCAACTATGTTTTGTATGGTGATTAATTGAATGGGCCCCTGATTAATCGTGTCTAATTGCCTTGTGTTGCTTGAGAAAGAATACTCGGTTAGATTGTTGTTGAACAACACCACTTTTGGGTAATTGAAGAGATTCATTACTCGAATTTAAAAGTGGGGTTAGAAATAACGAAAATTTGGTGGGATAATTCAGAGCTGCATAAATTATCAGCTAGAGTAGTTCGTGAGAATGCTCTAGTAAATTACCGTAGTTGATCGAGAGATAATTGCAGTAACCCATAGAGTAATACGGTGAGATTATAGCAAAAGAGTTAAGAATTAGTCTAGCAATTGGGGAAATCAATACCCTAGATCTTTTTACCATTGAGTTATCTTTAATCTTGAATATTGTTGGTTTTAATATCATTTCCTTCAGTTAAACAAATCCCAATAATTATTGATAAAAATCTTGCATCCGTAAATTGTCTGAGCTTATACTAGCATCACTAAGAATTGTAAAAGATAGGTTAGTTCCCTGAGGATTCGACTCCGGACTTGTAAACCGAATTATATTTGCAACGACCATTTTGTCCTTTTTATAAGACATAGTTGGCCGTGATCAACCACAAATCCAAAAAAAAATATTTTTTTTAAAACTTCGTGCGCAGTCAAGTAAGTTCACATAAGTTGGAACGGAGGGAGTATAAGTTAAACCCATTCCTTTTTAATAAGAATTCCACAAATTTGAAAAAGGGAAATCTTTATGACTGTCAAATGCGTGTCATACTTACTCATCGGTTAATGGTTAAGAGAGCTCAAAGATTACTCCTTCCTTACCCCCCCAACTATACCATCTTTCATTTTTCATATTCATACGCTATTGCCACCATCTTAAACGCAACCTCCTCTATATATACCCTTCAAACTCTCCTCGATTTCCCCAAGCAACTCTTATTTTGTTATGTATGTTAAGAATACGAATAGCAGCAGATCTATTCTCACAATTATTTTCATTGATTACATATCATACATAATAGTACGTACTCCTAATAATTATGAATCACAAGTATTCTAGTAGTACTTTGTTTATTCTCAATGTTGTCCTTGTCATTCATGCCTTTGCATATTCCGGCGAGTCGCGGCCACCGTTTGCATGCGACCCCGCCAATGCGGGGACGCGAAACCTGCCATTCTGCAAGGCGTCTCTGCCAATACACGTGCGTGTCCAGGACTTAATCGGACGATTAACGTTGCAGGAGAAGATCAGGTTGCTGGTGAACAATGCTGCACCGGTGGAGAGGCTGGGTGTTAATGGCTATGAGTGGTGGTCCGAGGCACTTCACGGCGTCTCCAGCACCGGCCCTGGCGTTAAGTTCGGTGGTGCCTTCCCTGGCGCCACCAGCTTTCCTCAAGTCATCACTACTGCTGCTTCTTTTAACGCCTCCTTGTGGGAACAAATTGGCCAGGTAAATTTTAGACTATAGTATAAATTTACGTATACGTGTACGTATAATTAATATCAACGTCTTTTGCGTTACCCCTTATCTTATAGAAATATCCTTACTCAGCTTTGGAAAATTAATATAAACAAGGACTTGATTTATGTTGCTATCACTACGGAGAAAAAGAATTTCACGTGAAAATGACTTGATAAATTGTGCCAATACAACATTAACTCATTATCATGGGCAACCCTAGGTATGAATAGTAGGATAAGATACCAATATATTTCTCAATTATCTCATATTGTGATAGTATTAAAGTAGAATTTAATTTACTTAAACCAGTATTAATTTTTTTCATCATTTAAATGAGATGAACTAGAATACTTTTTAATACATATAACAATATTATAATCTAGGTCTATTTTAGGTATATTTTAATAATCTTTCACTGCAAGAATGGTCACAGGCCACCAATACAGCTAAGTGTTTCCTTTTGTTTCTGTCATGAATGGCAGACCTTTCAGCGGATTAGGTACGCATGTGACTGACTGAAACTGTCCATTACAGACGTTAGTAGTACTTAGTACTTACTAGTCGTATAACTGTCATGTGATATATAATCCGCTAGCTTATTTTGCATTAGCATTTCACATGTGATCAGGGGCGAATTTAGGGACGGTAAGAATCCCTTGAATCCCATTTGATGAAGAATTATACTATACGTATAAAGTAAAATTTGATTTGTATCTTTATATTTTATATTTTGACTCACGTTAACTCAACTTAAAAGTTTAGGTTAGTGGTCAAGGGCTCAGGATCTTTATAAGGTTGCTAGTGATCTTTATAAGACCATATGATTATTGGTCTTTAGACCTTTTTTTATTCTTTCTACAATAGCGCGCTACTTCATATTCTTAAAAGGATAATATTGGAAATGTTCGAACAGGATTCCAAATATCTAAAATCTCTTTGAAAGCGTTCGAACAGGATTCCATAAAAGGGCCGCTCATGAGATAGTTACGTTTATCGGAAGATTATCCAAAGTACATATGTAAAACAGAGCCGTCTAAAATAATGTGATGTAAGGGGTTGTTTGGTATGTTAGATAAAGAGATAATAATCTCAGAGATAGATGCCGCAGCATGGTTTTATCTCGCGTTTTGGTTGAACTTTTGAATCTAGAATTAGCAATCCTAGATTAATAAATCCCAAAATTGTGGTATTATTCTATCTCACTTTGAGGGTGAGATAATAATCCCGGGATCAATTAATCCCGATATAAGCACTTTTTTGACAAAGATGCCTTATTCAAGGTTCTTCCCCCGAAGTTTTATAAACAATCCAAGGTCAAAATAAAAATAAATGTTTATCCCAACTTATCTAATATATACCAAACAAATATCTATATTATACTCTATATATTTCATTTTTGGAGTATACCAAAATTTTCGTATTATAATCTTATTATTTTAATTCGAGAATTAATTTGTTCCCCTACCAAACAACCCCAAATAGGTTTAATGCTAGAAAAAAGAAAGGGTAAGCTTTTGCCCATGCCTACACATGCCTATATGTTTTGTTGTGTGGTCATAAACATCTCAGAAAAGTAACAGGCCCAAAAGCAACTGTCGCTTCTGTTGCATGATATATATATATATATATATATATTCGTGTTTACTAATTTAATGAGTGTTTTTCGCTTCTGTTGGGATAAAAAGGCGGGGAAAGAGGAAAGAAAGTAATTGATGAAATAATCTTAATTAATTACAAAGGCAGGAGAGGAGACCTAGTGATTGTTTACTTCTCTGTCTCTCTCTAGAAGCCTAAAAGCGGAACAAATTAAAGATGTCAAAACTCATCTCTTAAAAATAAAAATTAGGTAGCAAAACTTTCTATATGAGAAAAGCAAAGAAGCTAATCCATTAATTGGTTCTCATAAGGACGAAAGTGACACTAATTATTTTATGACGAATTCTTTCTTTTTCTTTAGGTGCACAAGTTTAACAAGTAACAAGAAAGAAAACAGCAAACTTGCAAGTTGACGAGTTGTTATCATTTTCCTTTCTCTCTCTTGATATATATATATATATATATATGAATATGAGGTGTTCAAGAAATATAATGGTCCACATCCCATAAGTTTAATGTTTTTGGATAATGATATCCAAAGAATCTACCCCACCATTATCTATATTCTATCCTACTAGATATGTACACCACACACATATGTACAATTCCGCTTAAATATTTAAATCACTTCCACACAGACAGCCACGCCTAAGGACTTACGATATACTGATACCTAAAATAGTGAGTTTATATGAAATATGAGGATATAATCATAGGACAAATTAAAGGTGTAAGCTACGGCTTGATTCTGATGTCCATTTATCTTGGAAAAATTAAACTTTAGTATACGGAAACAAATAAACTTTACTACGTAACTAAAATTAAAATATTACGTTGAATTATTTGATATTTATTTCTAAAGATGTTAGAGCTCTAAAAGTCCATCACTGCAAATATTGGCACTGGAATTTAACTAAATTACTACTCCAGTAATAATATTTATTAATTTATTAGAGCATTAAAGAAAAATGAAGTGAGCATAAGTTATTATCCTAGTTTATGCAGAAGGGCTACTTTAAAAAGCATTATTCGACAAAGAAAGTAACTGAGTGTCTCAAAGATATATTGACGGCTTTTTACATTTCATTAACTCTTTTTCAAATTCGAAGTTGTAATTTCATTGCTAGAGAATATCCTGTCACAATATTAACTAAACGGCAATACATTTCTTTGATGTGGGACAACCTAGTATTCTTTTCCATATATTCAATTTGATGTCCAGCTTTTTCATCCAAGTTGATGTAATCATATTCTAATATAGGTACTTTTCTGAGTAAATAATTCATTCTTTTCCTTGTCATTGCATGAAAAATGGGGAAATATTAAATAAAATTAGCACCAAAAATACATATAATTACAGATAAAGGCTGAAATTAGAGAACTCTACGAATCAAACTGGATGTGATAGAAATTCGGACAAAAGCTTAACACTAATTAACCAACTACTTCCTCGTCCCAATTATGAAGCTCGAATTGGTTTGATTCTTAAATTGTTTTTTGATCTACTCACAGTTTGACTGTGTAAGAGATGTGATTAATAGTAGGTTTTTGGAAGAAATATAAAAGAATCAAGTCGGTGTAATGAGGTAGCTAGCTAGTTTGACGAAAGTTGTGATTTTTGAAACTCTGGTGTAGTTAATAGGATGAAATTGAAGTAACATGCATGCATGGTAAGTATATGTTAAATATGGATGGATCAGGTGGTCTCTGATGAAGGAAGAGCAATGTATAATGGAGGAGCAGCAGGACTAACGTTTTGGAGTCCAAATGTGAACATATTAAGAGATCCGAGGTGGGGAAGGTGTCAGGAAACACCAGGGGAGGATCCCCATTTGGTTGCACAATATGCCATCAGCTACGTCAAAGGACTCCAAGGCGGCGGCGCCCGTGGCACTAGCCGACTCAAGCTCGCCGCTTGCTGTAAGCATTACACTGCCTACGATCTTGATGATTGGAATGGGGTTGATCGTTACCACTTCAATGCTAAGGTAATTAACTACTCACTTGTTATATAGTATATACTTTTTATTTTGTACTTCACGCATAATTTTCAATAAAATATTATTCGTTAAGACGGATCACTCGCTCAACGCGTACCCTGAGACTAATATATATATATATATATATATATATATATATATATATATATATTCCTGTGATTGAAATTTTAGACCAAAATGTTTGCTTGCACGTTGAAAAGACATGCTAGTTAATTTTTCATTATTTTGATAAGATGATTAGAGCTTTTTCTGGAAACTACGGAAGGTGTAGACAGCTAGCTACTAGGTGTTTTCTCATATTATATTACTAATAATATCCTTTGATCTTTTTCTCTTGTATTAAGTGATGCACGTTTACATACTTCCCCGAATTATAAAGAAGAGAAAAAAATGAGAATTTTGTTATTTTTGAAATTGATAGGTAAGCAGGCAGGATTTAGAGGACACGTACAATGTTCCATTCAAGGCATGTGTGGTTGAAGGGAATGTAGCGAGTGTTATGTGCTCTTACAATCAGATCAATGGAAAGCCATCTTGTGCTGACCCGACTCTCCTCCGTGACACCATTCGTGCCCAATGGCACCTTAATGGGTTAATTTCTCTCCCTCTCCTTTAATAATTTCCAATGTCTACAAAGTGCTTGCGTTGAGGTTTTAGTAATTGCAATAACTTTTTTCCACAATAAAAGGTCTGATGTATCACGAATAAAGTTGTAGAAATAAGAGGTCTATCTCTTTTGGGGTTGCTATCCCTTCACTCAACCATGCATCAAACTATAGTATATAATTAATAAATTCTGATGAAAGAAGGGATCCATAAAAACATTTGGTGTTACTCACTAAATTTTGTTGGTTAATAAGATTCATAAATTATCGGTTGTTCCTGTTTGATTCACCACTTAAAAAGCTTGTACTAATAATATATAACACTTTAATTGTGAATCTATCATTCATTAATTCACTCGTTACATCACTTCATGGAGAGCTTAATTATTACACGCAACAAGTTTCAAATACGCTGGGACAAAGTACCAATATTAAAGAATGTGGTACTTGTAATTTTCTTATAGTACTTAATAAAAGTTCTTCAACAAATTAAATACTTACTGCCAAACTTTTGACGTCGGGCCATAAACGTAGTCTAATATAAGTTTCTTCTTTTCATTTGAACAAATTACTTGTAACGCTCAACGACAAAATAGGGGATAAGAAACTTTAGATAAGTCATGAGGGTTATCATAGTTAATTACTATGGTGGAAAAATTAAAAATATTAATTGTCGTTGATTGATCACATGCTACCTACTAATTAAAGTTTTGGCTTTCGGTTGTTTTATTTGTTTGACTCTTTGTTGCCTTGTATAACAGATACATCGTATCAGATTGTGATTCTGTTGGAGTTTTATTCGAGCAACAACACTACACTCGTTTTCCTGAAGATGCTGCAGCTGCCACTATCAAAGCTGGTCAGTTTTATAATAATATTTTTTTTATTGTTGGTGAACACAGAGAGAGAAGATATGACTAGTTTATGATCTTATAGGCTTGGACTTGGACTGTGGGCCTTTCCTTGCGATCCACACAGAGCAGGCCGTTCGTAAAGGAAAAGTTTCAGAAATGGAAATTAACTATGCTTTAGCAAATACAATTACGGTCCAGATGCGTTTGGGTATGTTCGATGGGCCGAATGGGCCTTATGCAAATTTGGGCCCGAAAGATGTGTGTACTCCGGCCCATCAACAATTGGCCCTTCAAGCAGCTCGTGAAGGCATCGTTCTTCTCAAAAACATTGGGCGGGCTCTGCCACTGTCCCCACAACGCCACCGGACCGTTGCTGTTATTGGACCCAACTCAGATGCTACTGTTACCATGATTGGCAATTATGCTGGTAAATATATTAACATCATTTTCCGGTATATATATATATATATATATATATGATCAAGTTGCAAAATATTTCTTCTTTAATTTGGGTTGGATGTGTGTGTGTTTGTTACATATATATATAGGTGTTCCATGCGGTTATATTTCTCCATTACAAGGAATAGCAAGATATGCTAGGACAGTTCACCAGCATGGATGCATGGGGGTAGCTTGTCCAGGGAACCAACAATTTGGAGTAGCGGAAGTGGCAGCGAGGCATGCTGACGCCACAGTCTTGGTGATGGGGCTCGATCAATCCATCGAAGCCGAAGCTAGGGACCGAGTTAGCCTTCTTCTCCCAGGATACCAACAGGAGCTCATTTCTAGGGTAGCCATGGCTTCTAGAGGCCCCCTCGTGTTGGTTTTAATGTCCGGTGGCCCCATTGATGTTACATTCGCCAAAAATGATCCTCGTGTTTCGGCTATACTGTGGGTTGGCTATCCCGGCCAAGCTGGTGGAGCTGCCATTGCTGATGTTCTGTTTGGAGCAGCCAACCCAGGTATATATATATATATATATGACGTAATTACTTTAGCTTCCGATCGATCCAATGGGTAGTATGATTCTATTGAAACTAAGATTTACTCTTCCTATAATACTTCAGGAGGGAAGCTTCCAATGACATGGTATCCCCAAGATTATGTAGCTAAAGTAGCCATGACAAACATGGACATGAGAGACGATCCAGCAAGAGGCTATCCTGGTAGAACCTACAGATTCTACAAAGGCCCTGTGGTTTTCCCATTTGGTGCTGGCTTTAGCTACACAAGTTTCAGCCAGAGCATAGTCTCCGCCCCAGACATTATTTCAGTGCCAACTCTTGATATGAGGAAGAAAGCAGTGAGAACAACACATACCAACTGTGACTCCCTCAACTTAAACTTGCACATTCATGTGAAAAATACAGGGGACATGGACGGGACACACACGCTCCTCATTTTCTCAACCCCACCATCAGCAAATGCTACCAAACAACTTGTCGCGTTTGAGAAAGTTCATGTCCCCGCTGGAGCTCAACATAGACTCAACATCAACATCAATGCCTGCAAACACTTGACCGTAGCTGATCAATTTGGAATTCGAAGAATTTTCATGGGTGAACACAAAATCCATGTCGGTGAGGACATCAACCATTCCATCACATTCCATGCTTCTTTGGAACAGATCAAAGTCTAACATTACTTTTAAAGATCACTAGATCATATATAGTGTTTTCGTTTCTATTCTTACAATACTTCTTATTTCTTTCTCTCAAAAGAGACAACAATAGCAAAAGCATTGTTGATTGTGAAGACTACGGAAGAGTTAAGAACAATAATAGAGATTTATGGACTATTAAGTGTGTAAGACCAAAAGTTAGAGCAAATGTATATCAATTGGGTTAAAAAAAAAGAAAAAGAAGATGAACCTTACATGTCACATGGAATTTCAAAGTTAAGTATATTAAAGGATTATTGTGACCTATTTGTACCTTTTTCTTTTATTTTAGCAAGGCAAACAAATCTTTCCATGTCAATTTCTTAAGAGTTCCACATAAAGCCAGTGAGTTAGGGACTAGGGCAATTGGGGCAAAAAATTTTGATTTTTTAAAAATAACTAGTACACGTATCCGTGCGATGCGCGGATTGTTTCAAAGGATAAAATGATATAGTACAAATATGTCTTTGTTTCATACTAAATTTAGCGATCACATTCAAAAGAATTAAATCAAAAAATAAATATATGAATTTCATAGGATTGTATGCGAGGGACCACCAATATTTATGCACTGAAACATGATTAGTAGAGAAGGTTGAATAACTATAAGAAGCAAAAGCCAAGGTAGACTTCCCAAAATTCACTTCAAGTACATATACACATCGCCCATAGTTGCAGGGATAGTAAAACAATGATACAAAATCTCAACCAATAATCTGTAACGACCCGACTGGTCGTTTTGCGTTACCGGATCCCGTTCCCCTAAATAAAAATTCTCATAGCGGCTTATTATGATTTATGACTTGCGGGGATGGGTGGTCCGGGACTCAGAAGTGTTTAGAGCAGTATAGGAACACTTAGTTCCTTAATGTTGGCATATTTGGCCATGTTTGACTTCGGTCAATATTTTAAACAAACGACCTCGGAATCAAGTTCCGACAGTTTCAGTAGCTTCGTATGATGATTTAGGACTTGGGCATATGTTCGGAATAGATTTTGTATGACCCGGGGGCGTTTCGACGCCCAATATTGAAATGAGAATTTCCTTAAGTTTGAAATTTGGTTTGGAACGTGTTTTGTGTTATCGTGGTCCGAATGGAATTCCGAGACTGGGAATAGTTCTGTTATGTCATTTATGAATTGCCTGCAAAATTTGGTGTCATTTTGAGTAGTATAGGTCGGTTCGGCGCATTGTTATCGAATTCAAGAACTTGAAGTTCTTAAGTTATGATTCTAGGGGTTTTGGGATATGATTTTGAGTTTTAGCATTGTTTTTAGTGTTACGAAGGCTCAAGTGAGTCCGTACCCTGATTTGGGACTTGTTGGTATATTTGAACGAGGGCTCGGGCGGGCCCAGGTTCCTTTCGGGCACCGAACGGAGCTAAAAACCAGCTGATGTAACTGTTGGTGCACCTGATCTGGTGTGACCGCAGGTGCGGTTGCCCAGCCTCAAGTGCGGGACCACTTCTGCGGTCCCAGGCATCGCAGGTGCGGCCCCAGGTGAGGTTTCCCCTTTTCCTAGGTGCGGAAGAACTTCCGCAGGAGCGGAGCCGCAGGTGCGGGCTCCACTCCGCAGGTGCGAGATTGCCTCCCCTTGTCCCATTTCCGCAGGTGCTAGCCTTGGCTCGCAGGTGCGAGACCGCAGGTGCGGTCCTTGAGCCGCAGGTGCGAAAACACTGTAGACGGTGTGGTTCTTTTAAAATACGGGATTTAGTTCATTTTCATCATCTTCCTTCCACCATTGTCGACCTAGGGAGCTTGGGAAAGGGAAAATTCACCTATCTACTGAAGAGGTAAGTAAATTCTACGCTAGTACTAGTTTAATACATGAATTACTAATTAAACTAGCTACTAAATTAGTGAAAATTTAGGGATTTGGGTAGTAACCTAGGAATTTTGGAAATTTAGAAAATTACACATCAATTTTCTATGAAATCAAGTAAAAATCATATATTAATGATCCTTAGGCTATGGGTGAGGGTTTCCTTCGAGAAATTTTGGAATCCGAGTGTGCGGGCCCTGAGGGCGAATTTTGGGATTTCTTCAAGAATGCTGAATTTACTAAATAAGTAGGAGAATTTCCATACTTTGAGCATGAATTGATATATTTGTATAACATTTGGCTAGTTTCGAGTCCTCGGGTGTAGAGTTCGGAGTTTTGGGCGCGTTCTTGGTCCGAGAAGTAGATTCGAAACGAGGTGAGTCTTCTTTCTAACCTTGTAAGAGGGAATTGTCCTCATAGGTGATTTAGATGCTATGTGTTGTTGTTTGCGGGGGCTACGTACGCACAAAGTGACGAGAGTCCGTACGTAGCGGCTATTATTGATATGTCCAGGTAGTTAGACTCACATCGTGCCTTGTATTCTTTCTTGTAGTGCATTATATGTTATGAACTCATGTTATATGCAGTATCGTTTCCCTGAGATCCTATAGAATTGGGTAATTGGAAGAAGTTGTTTATGGAAAGCAAATGTTGAGGATTATTGTGTGTGCATGTGACCGCTTCGCAATTTATATTCCGCGAGCGGACTGTGACTTTCCCCCATTCTCATGGGAACAGGCCGTACGCCACGGCGGATTGAAGAACGCACTTATGGTTCGGGCCGTTCGACCCTCGGCAGTGCGCAGGTATGATTATGGTAAGGTTACACTTATGGTTCGGGCCGATCGACCCTCGGCAGTGCACATATATGGTTATTTTATGGCTCAAACCTGTTGTACTTACCTCGTATGCGCATGCTAGATTGTTATAGGGTACCCGGACATTGATTTGATAGATATTTTGGGGAAAATGAAGTAGTAATTGTGTATTTACTTCCAGCACTTACTTGGATTTTTGTGCCTTATATGTATATGCTGTTTATTTTCCTTACATGCCTACCGCTTTCATTATATATTGTTATATTATACTGTTGGACCTTAGTGAGTGTCAAGTCGACCTCTCGTCACTACTTCTTCGAGATTAGACGGGATACTCACTGGGTACATATCTATTTATATACTCATGCTACGCTTCTGTACTTAATTGTACAGGTCCTGAGGCTGATGCATCTGGTTATCAGACCGAAGCTAGATTTTGATCATAGTTGGACCTGACTTCACGGTGAGCTGCTTTCCCTGACGATCCTCGGCAGCACCCTGGAGTTTCTTTTGTTATATTCCCGTCTATTCCTTTCAGACAGTGGGATTGTATATATTATATCTTGTATATCCTGTTAGTATGCATGTATGACTTGTGACACTAGTTCCTGGCACACACGTAGTAGTTGTTTTGGATCAAAGATTTGTATACACATATATATTGGCTCAGGCCTCCCTATGGTTGCTTTTGATTTAAACTGGATAATTACCCCTTTTCAGTTAAAGTTTTAAGTTTTAAACCTTGGTTTATGATGAAATATTTAATCAAATAAGGTGGAACCCTTAGTAATTGAGTATTGGCTTGCCTGACCCCGCAGTTAGGCGCCATCACGACCTGAGTTAGGATTTTGGGTCGTGACATAATCAAACATATATTCATAGTAGATATAAAATAACCAAGAGTTTTGTTATATTCAATTTGGATAAACACCAAATCCAAGAGAACATATGTGCGATATAAGGCAGCAACGTTCAATTTTTACTATTAATTATAGCATTTATAAACTAAATTAGCAATTTTTGTGTAAACTTGGATAGCTTAGCTCTTACAAAATACTGGAGTAATGCTATAGAAGTACTTGTCTTTAAAATGGATTAGTCCACCTGAAGAAGCAGAAATTTGTCTCAACTTATTATCAGAAAAAATAAAGAACAGTTATACATATGTGTAATCCACAGTAATTAAGAAATCACCTTTTGTTGTTGTGTATTTTGGATCAGAAGTATATGAGAACATGAGCAAGTTAGTCGTGTTTGTTGATGATACAAAAGGCGACTCACATGGATAATTAAGATATTGGAAATATCCAATCCTTGTTAGCATAATCTATATAACAGTTTTAAGTGTTAGATGAAATGCATACATTAAAAATATTAATTCTCATCAAGATTTTATGTCACTTACAAACATAACATTGATGTTGTTACAGTAAAAGACACCTTCATCAGAAGCTACATGTTCCTTTACGGTTGAGGAAAAGTTCTCTATTCCATACTTAAGGTTATTTTTTATTACATATATGTTGCAGACTATTAGATGAAATAATAAGTACAACATTTGGTACTCTTAGTGAAACAAAAGAATGTGAAATGTTAGAAGATTTTACGAAAAGTATGTTGTCTTTATTGCTTCGGGTGAATCCACCCTCAACCACAGATACATAGTTGCATAAAAAGATGAGAACACTTATTTTAGCCATTCTAACTACTACCGTTGTTGAAAGTCCACCAGCACGAACAATTATCAACATTAGAAACATCTCGACTGAATTTATACAACAAAAATATTTTTTGACTGTAATATACTTATGCATATGTAAAAAATGATAAATACAAAGTGAGTATAAAGTTTTAAACAATACCTTTTCATCCATCAGAACAATTTCAATTGAAAAGGGGTTGTCAAGCCTATCGCGATCCGGATTTTTCTAAAGCCTAACAATACGAACCTTTAATGTCACGACCCAAATTCCTACTCAGGTCGTGATGGCGCCCAACACCGAAGTCAGGCAAGCCAAAACTAGTTACTAACGAAATTACTTAAACAAATGAGATGTTCAAATACTTACCCAGTTTTAAATTAAGAAGTCCTTTAATAAAAGTGAGGAAGTGAAGCAAGTAGATTTAAAGTAACTCAAAATCATTTGCCAGCATACACAGAGTAGCAAAATACTAGCGAATCAACTACGTGTGCCAAGACCTAGTGTCACAAGTCCATAGGTGACTAGTGGAATATACAAATAGATAAAATAAATGTACAACTGCCTGAAAGGGGTAGACAGAAATATCCCAAAAGTAATAGAAACTCCACAGTGCTACTAAGGAACGCCAGGCAGAGCAGCTCACCGTGTAGTCTAGTCCAAGTAACACTCTCAGGAACGCGCTCCGGTATGATAACCAGATGCACCAGCCTCAGGACCTGTACAATTAAGTATAGAAGCGTAGCATGAGTACATATAAACAAATATGTACCCAGTGAGTATCCTGTCTAAACTCGAAGAAGTAGTGACAAGAGGTAGACGTGTTACTCACTAAGGTCGTTATCGATAATATGATTTAATGAATCTAGACAGGAATAACATTTATGGAAAAGCAAGTAGACATGGAGCATAAGTATATAAAGATAACGATCTACCTGCAAGGTCCAAGTAACAATATTTAATAAAAATCACAAGTTTCTTTCCCACAGAACAATTGAATTGGTAAGAATAATAATAAGACTCTCAATCAAGCACATAGCATATAATATGCCGAGGCGTACGGCCGAAGCGACGCAGAAATTTAAATGTGCACTGCCGAGGGTCGAGCGACACGAACCATAGATTCATCTATTACCCCGCTCGCAAATAGATCATGCGACGCGGTTGACATAAATATAAGGCTACCCCTCTCACGAATTATACATGCGACACGGGTGCTCGTAGACATACACAGAATTATCAGGAAATTCAGGAATTTATCATGGATTATTCTTAAATTCAGGGATTTAAGCACTTAAACTTACATATAGCTTCCTAAATTCTCATGTCAATTTCAAGGATAATAAGCAACTAGGAGCACATATAAAGATACATGTAAAGCACATAAAGGCATGCTTGTGAGATCCTAAATTCTACCCGACGCAATAGAGCAGTAGCTACGCACGGACTCTCGTCACCTTGCGCGTACGTAGCCCCGCAAATAAGGACAATTCAATCATTTACATTTACCTATGGGGACAATTCTCTCTTAAAAGGTTGGAAAGGAGACTCACCTTGCGTAGAATCTACTTCCCGGCCAAAAACGCGCCTGAAACTCCAAACTTTACACCCGAGGACTCGAAACTAGTCAAATGATATATAAATATGTCAATGTATGCTCAAAGTATGGAAATTCTCCTACTTATTTAGTAAATTCACTATTCTTGAAGAAATCCCAAAATACACCCCCGGGCCCACATGCTCGGATTCCGGAAATTTTTGAAGATAACACTCACCCATAGCCTAAGGATCATTAATATATAATTTTTATATGATTTCATGGTAGAAAAGTGGTGAAATTCCCTAAAGTTCATCAACCCTAGGTCTTCACTCTAACCCCTGTGATTTCCACTATTTAGATGTTAATCTACCTAAGTTTTGGTGTAATAATCTAACATTTAAATAGAATTTACTTACCTCTTAGTAGCTAGGTTGAACACCCTCTTGGAAGCTCTCAAAATCGCCAATGGAGGAGAAGAAGTGGTGAAAAATGACCAAATCCCGTATTAAATGAGATCACTGCCTCCAGTGATCTCGCACCAGTGGCTCGAGGACCGCACCTGCGGTCTTGCACCAGCGACCAAATGGTCGCACCTGCGGAGATGGCCAAGGAGGCCTGAGGCTGCACCTGCGGAAGAAATCCCGCACCGGCGGGTTCGCACTTGCGGGAGAAGGCCCGCACCTGCGGTTTTGGGCCAACTCCCCTGGCGTCGCACCTGCGATCTGGGCAACCGCACATGCGGTCACACCAGATCTGGTGCACCAGCAGCTGAAGCTGCTGGGTTTTAGCCTCGCTTGATGTTCGGGAGGCACCTGGGCCCACCCGAGCCCCCGTGCAATTATACCAACAAGTCCTAAACCATAATGCGGACTCACTCGAGCCTTCTGAACACCCAAAACAACGCTAAATCTCAAAATCACCCCTCGAAACCCCTAGAATCAAACTTAAGAATCTCTAAGTTCTTGATTTCTATTACAACGCGTCGGACCGACCTATACTACTCGGAATGAGACCAAATTTTGCAGGCAAGTCAGAAATGACATAACGGAACTATTCCCGATCTCGGAATTCCGTTCGGACCTCGATAACATAAAATCACGTTCCAAACCAAATTTCAAACTTAAGGAAACTCTATTTCGCTATTTGGCATCGAAATGCTCCCGGGTCATCCAAAACCCATTCCGGACATACGTACAAGTCCGAAATCATCATACGAAGCTACTGGAATCGTCGAAACTCGATTCCGATGTCGTTTACTCAAAATATTGACCAAAGTCAAACTTGACTTTAAAAGCCAACCTTAAGGAACCAAGTGTTCCTATTCTATTCCAAACACTTCCAAATCCCGAACCACCCGCCCCCGCAAGTCACAAATCATGATAAGCTGCTACGGGAAGTCTTATTTAGGGGAACGTGGTCTGAATACGCAAAACAACCGGTCGGGTCGTTACATTCTCCACCTTTTAAACAAACGTTCGTCCTCGAATGGGTCTAGAATCATACCTGAAGTACTGAATAAGTGTGGATATCTGCTCCGCATGTCCTCATCGGACTCCCAAGTCGCCTCCTCGACCGGTTAGCCCCGCCACTGGACCTTTACCGCAGAAATTTTCTTAGATCTCAACCGGCGGTCCTGCCTATCAATAATAGCAATTGGTTCCTCCTCGTAACCCAACCTCTCATCCAACTGAATAGTACTGAAATCAACAACGTGAGAGAAGTCAGCGTGGTATCTCCGGAGCATGGATACGTGGAATACCGGATGGACTCCCGATAAGCTGGGAGGTAATGCAAGCTCATAAGCAACATCTCCAACTCGCCTCAATACCTCGAAAGGACCTATGAACCTCGGGCTCAGCTTGCCCTTCTTCCCGAATCTCATAATACCCTTCATCAGCGAAACCTTCAGCAGAACCTTATCTCCCTCCATAAGTAACACATCACGTGCCCTCTGATCCGCGTAGGTCTTCTGTCTGGACTGTGCTGTGCGGAGCCTCTCCTGAATCAACTTCACTTTCTCTAAAGCATCCCTCACCAGGTCTATACCATATAACTTAGCCTCACCAGGCTCAAACCACCCGATAGGAGAACGACATCGCCGACCATATAAAGCCTCAAATGGGGCCATCTCGATGTTGTACTGATAACTATTATTGTAAGCAAACTCGACCAAAGGCAAGAACTGGTCCCACTGGCCTCCAAAGTCAAGCACACATGCTCTGAGCATGTCCCCCAATATCTGAATTATACGCTCTGACTGACCATCAGTATGTTGATGAAACATTGTGTTGAGATCTATCCGAGTACACATCTCTCTGTGCAACGCTCTCCAAAAGTGCGAGGTGAACTGAGGACCTCGATCAGATATAATGGACACCGGTACACCGTGCAACCGGACTATCTCTCGAATGTAGATCTGGGCTAGCCTCTCAGAAGTATAATTAGTAGCTGCAGGAATGAAATGCGCCGATTTGGTCAATCTATCCACAATAACCCAAACTGTGCCAACCTTCCGCAACGTCCGAGGTAACCCAACCACGAAGTCCATAGTAATCTGCTCTCACTTCCACTCAGGAATGGGCATCTGCTGAAGTAGGCCCCCTGGCCTTTGGTGCTCATATTTAACCTGCTGGCAATTAAGACACCTAGCCACATACTCCACAATGTCCCTCTTCATCCGTCTCCACCAGAAATGCTGCTTCAAATCACGATACATCTTCGTAGCACCAGGATGAACAGAATACCGCGAACTGTGTGCCTCCTCAAGAATCCTCCGCCTCAAGCCATCAACATTAGGAACACACAATCGACCCTGAAGTCTCAGAACGCCATCCTCGCCAATAGTAACCTCCTTGGCACCACCCTGAACCACTGTCTCCCGTAGTTCTGCCAAGCACGGATCATCATACTGCCAAGCCTTAATCTCCCCCAATAATGAAGACTGAGCACCCACATAAGCTAGAACTCGACGAGGCTCTGAAAGATCTAATCTCACCAAGCGATTGGCCAAGGACTGAATGTCCAAGGCTAGAGGTCTCTCCTCAGCTGCAATATAAGCCAAGCTACCCATACTCTCCGCCTTCCTACTCAAAGCATCTGCTACCATATTCGCCTTGCCCGGATGATAAAGAATGGTGATGTCATAATCCTTTAGTAACTCAAGCCACCTGCGCTGCCTCAAATTAAGATCCCTCTGCTTGAACAAGTGCTGCAAGCTGCGGTGGTCTGTATAAACCTCACAAGACACCCCATATAAGTAATGCCTCCAAATCTTAAGAGCATGAACAATCGCCGCCAACTCCAAATCGTGCACAGGGTAATTCTTCTCATGAACCTTCAGCCGGCGCGAAGCATAAGCAATAACTTTCTCTTCCTGCATTAATACACACCCCAAGAAAATGCGTGAAGCGTCGCAATACACCGTATACATCCCCGAACCGGAAGGCAATACTAGAACTGGTGCCAAAGTCAATGCAGTCTTGGGCTTCTGAAAGATCGCCTCACACTCACCAGACCACCGAAATGGAGCATTCTTCTGAGTCAATCTAGTCAATGGGGCTGCAATGGATGAAAAGCCCTCCACAAATCGCCGGTAGTAGCCTGCTAGACCCAAGAAACTCCTGATCTCTGTCGTTGAAGTAGGACGTGGCCAACTCTGAACTGCCTCAATCTTCTAGGATCAACCTTGATACCCTCTCCAGATACCACATGTCTCAAGAATGCTACGGAATCCAACCAAAACTCACACTTGGAGAACTTAGCATATAGCTTCTGTTCTCGCAAGGTCTGGAGCACAACTCTCAAATGCTGCTCGTGCTCTTCCAGGCTACGTGAGTAAATCAAAATGTCATCAATGAAGACGATGACAAAGGAATCAATATACGGCCTGAACACCCTGTTCATCAAGTCCATAAATGTTGTCGGGGCATTATTCAAGCCAAAGGACATCACCAAGAACTCATAATGGCCATATCTCGTACGAAAAGCATTCTTCGGAACGTCCTAAGCCCGAATCTTCAGCTGATGATACCCTGATCTCAAGTCAATTTTAGAAAATACTCTGGCACCCTGTAACTGGTCAAACAAATCATCGATGCGCGGCAATGGATACTTGTTCTTAATAGTTACCTTGTTCAACTGGCGGTAATCAATGCACATCTGCATAGACCCATCTTTCTTCTTTACAAATAGAACTGGAGCACCCCACGGCGATACACTCGGCCTGATAAACCCCTTAGCCAACAAATCCTCAAGTTGCTCCTTCAACTCCTTCAAATCCTTTGGAGCCATACGGTACAGGGGAATAGAAATAGGTTGAGTGCCTGGAGCTACATCAATACAAAAATAGATATCTCAATCCGGAGGCATGCCCTGAAGGTCTGAAGGAAAGACATCTGCAAACTCTCGAACAACTGGCACTGAATCAATCGTTGGAAACTCGGTGGTGGTGTCCGCACATAAGCAAGATATGCCAAACAGCCCTTCTCGACCATATGTCGAGTCTTCAGGAAGGAAATAACTCTACCGGCTGCACTAACTGAGGAACCTCTCCATTCCAGCCTAGGCAACTCTGGCATAGCCAAAGTAACCGTCTTGGCATGGCAATCCAAGATGGCATGATGAGGAGATAGCCAATCCATGCCCAGGATGATCTCAAAATCAACCATGTCGAGCAATAGAATGTCTGATGTAGTCTCGAACCCACAAAAGGTGATCACACAAGACCGATAGACCCGATCTACCACCACAGAATCGCCCACAGGAGTGGACACATAAATAGGAGAATCCAAGGACTCGCAAGGAACATCCAGAAAACAAGAAAATAAGGCTCACACATATGAATAAGTAGATCCTGGATCAAATAGCACTGATGCCTCCCTACCACATACTGAGATAGTACATGTGATCACGGCGTCTGAGGCCACTGCATCTGCTCGGGCTGGAATAGCATAGAATCTAGATGGAGTACTTGAAAACTGACCTACGCTGAACTGAATAGGAGCTAGCTGAGCTCCCCCTGACTGGCCTCCACCTCTGGGACGACCTCTACCATCCTGTCCTCCACCTCTGGGTAGACGGGGCGCCGGTGCTGAGTATGTGGGCTGGTAACTCTGCTGAACAGCCTTGCCCCGAAGTCTGGGACAAGTCCTCCTCATGTGTCCTGAATCCCCACACTCATAGCATCTCACTGGAGGCATGGCCTGATGCCCTAAAGAAGAAGAAGAACCCTGAATAGCTGGGGGACGGTGAGAAACCTCTGGCATAGCACTGAAGTAAGGACTGGGAGAACCCTGATGACCTGAATACCCACCGGAGGAACCCTGAATGGCTGGTGGGCGGTAAGAACTCTCCGGCATGGCACTGAAGTAAGGCCTCACTGGAACACCACGGGGAGGTGGTGGAGGAGCTGAATATGGAGGCCTGCTAGGCTGGCCTCTGCTGAACTGACCCCTGCCCCTGCCTGGGGCGCCTCAGAAATCTCCAGAAAATCTAACTCTCTTATCCGGCTGACCCTGCTCTCTGCCCCTCGATCGGTAACCCTCAATCCGGCGAGCTATCTCGACCACAAGCTGATAAGAGTACCCATATCCACCTCTCGGGCCATGTTGGCCCTAATACCTGAGTGTAACCTAGTTATGATTCTCCGCACTCTCTCAGCCTCTGTAGGAAGAATCATGAGGGCATGACGGGACAACTCTGAAAACCTGGCCTCGTAATCCGTCACTGTCATCTGCCCCTGCTCCAACTGCTCGAACTAATACCGCAGCGCTTCCCTCTCAGAGGGTGGAATATACATGTCCAGGAATAGCTGAGTGAACTGCTCCCATGTGAGAGGAAGGGAACCTGCTGGCCTACCCAGGCTGAATGACTTCCACCATCTGCGGGCCCTGCCCTCTAGCTGAAAAGTAGTGAAATCAACTCCATGGGACTCCAAAATCCTCATGTTGTGCAATCTGTCCCTTCACCTATCAATAAAGTCATTGGCATCCTCACCCCTCTCACCTCCGAAGACAGGATTGTGCAATCGAGTCCATCTATCAAGTAACTTCTGCGGATCGCCGTCTGCAGCTGGTCTAAGCTCAGGTGCTACTGCTGGCTGTGCTCCACCCGCTGGCAGAGTACCCGGAGTCTGATATTCTGCCGCTGCATGACCTGCGGCCTGGGTGGTGGGGGTATGAACTCCCCCTCCCGCCTAAGATGTAGCAGGGTCCGCTGGAAATAAACTAGCCTGAGTCATAGTATCCATGAACCGCATCATACGGCCCATGTCCTCCTGGAAGCCTGGTGCGTCATAAAATCCATTGGAGCTAGATCTGTTGGGGGCACCTCACCCTGCTCCTAGAGGATAGGATTCTCTGGAGGTGCTAATGGAGTAACTCTGGGATGCCCTCGTCCCCTACCTCGGGTCGGTGCCCTCCCCCGGCCTCTGCCACGACCTCGGACTACGGGGGTAGCGGCATCTCTCGGGCCTAGAATATCAGTTGCACGAGTCCTCACCATCTGTGAGAGAGTAGAAGAATGAGATTTAGTAAGACCATCGACTGCACGATAAAATAAGAATAAATAGGGATTTTCCTAACACCATGTAGCCTCCCGAAGATAAATATAGAGGTCTCCGTATCGATCCGCAAGACTCTACTAGGTTCGACTATGACTTGTGAGACCTACGTGAACCTAGAGCTCTGATACGATGTTGTCACGACCCAAATTCCTACTCAGGTCGTGATGGCGCCCAACACCGAAGTAAGGCAAGCCAACACTAGTCACTAACGAAATTACTTAAACAAATGAGATGTTCAAATACTTACCCAGTTTTAAATTAAGAAGTCCTTTAATAAAAGTGAGGAAGTGAAGCAAGTTGATTTAAAGTAACTCAAAATCATTTGCCAGCATACACAGAGTAGCAAAATACTAGCGAATCAACTACGTGTTTGCCAAGACCTAGTGTCACAAGTCCACAGGCGACTAGTGGAATATACAAATAGACAAAATAAATGTACAACTGCATGAAAGGGGTAGACAGAAATATCCCAAAAGTAATAGAAACTCCACAGTGCTGCTGAGGAATGCCAGGCAGAGCAGCTCACCGTGTAGTCTAGTCCAAGTAACACTCTCAGGAATGCGCTCCGGTATGATAGCCAGATGCACCAGCCTCAGGACATGTACAATTAAGTATAGAAGCGTAGCATGAGTACATATAAACAAATATGTACCCAGTGAGTATCCCGTCTAAACTCGAAGAAGTAGTGACGAGAGGTAGATGTGTTACTCACTAGGGTCGTTATCGATAATATGATTTAATGAATCTAGACAGGAATAACATTTATGGAAAAGCAAGTAGACATGGAGCATCAGTATATAAAGATAACGATCTACCTGCAAGGTCCAAGTAACAATATTTAATAAAAATCACAAGTTTCTTTCCCACAGAACAATTGAATTGGTAAGAATAATAATAAGACTCTCAATCAAGCACATAGCATATGATATGCCGAGGCGTACGGCTCGAGCGACGCAGAAATTTAAATGTGCACTGCCGAGGGTCGAGCGGCACGAACCATAGATGCATATATTACCCCGCTCGCGAATAGATCATGCGACGCGGTTGACATAAATATAAGGCTACCCCTCTCACGAATTATACATGCGACACGGGTGCTCGTAGACATACACAGAATTATCAGGAAATTCAGGAATTTATCATGGATTATTCTTAAATTCAGGGATTTAAGCACTTAAACTTACACATAGCTTCCTAAATTCTCATGTCAATTTCAAGGATAATAAGCAACTAGGAGCACATATAAAGATACAGGTAAAGCACATAAAGTCATGCTTGTGAGATCCTAAATTCTACCCGACGCAACAGAGCAGTAGCTACGCACGGACTTTCGTCACCTTGCGCGTACGTAGCCCCCGCAAATAAGGACAATTCAATCATTTACATTTACCTATGGGGACAATTCCCTCTTAAAAGGTTGGAAAGGAGACTCACCTCGCGTAGAATCTACTTCCCGACCAAGAACGCGCCCGAAACTCCAAACTTTACACCCGAGGACTCGAAACTAGTCAAATGATATATAAATATGTCAATGCATGCTCAAAGTATGGAAATTCTCCTACTTATTAGTAAATTCACTATTTTTGAAGAAATCCCAAAATACACCCCTGGGCCCACATGCTCGGATTCCGGAAATTTTCGAAGATAACACTCACCCATAGCCTAAGGTTCATTAATATATAATTTTTATATGATTTCATGGTAGACTAGGTTTTCACTCTAACCCCTATGATTTTCACTATTTAGATGTTAATCTACCTATGTTTTGGTGTAATAATCAAACATTTAAATAGAATTTACTGACCCTCAGTAGCTAGGTCGAATACCCTCTTGGAAGCTCTCAAAATCGCTAATGGAGGAGAAGAAGTGGTGAAAAATGACCAAATCCCGTATTAAATGAGATCACTACCTCCAGTGATCTCGCACCTGCGGCTCGAGGACCGCACCTGCGGTCTCGCACCAGCGACCAAATGGTCGCACCTGCAGAGATGGCTAAGGAGGCCTGAGGCCGCACCTGCGGAAGAAATCCCGCACCGACGGGTCCGCACCTGCGGGAGAAGGCCCGCACCTGCGGTTTTGGGCCAACTCCCCTGGGGTCGCACCTGCGATGGCTTGACCGCAGGGGCGGTATCGCACCTGCGCTCACACCAGATCTGGTGCACCAGCAGTTGAAGCTGCTGGTTTTTAGCCTCGCTTGATGTTCGGGAGGCACTTGGGCCTACCCGAGCCCCCGTGCAATTATACCAACAAGTCCTAAATCATAATGCGGACTCGCTCGAGCCTTCTGAACACCCAAAACAACTCTAAATCTCAAAATCACCCCTCGAAACCCCTAGAATCAAACTTAAGAATTTCTAAATTCTT
The DNA here is from genome assembly GCA_005239495.1 of Nicotiana undulata. Lineage (NCBI taxonomy): Eukaryota > Viridiplantae > Streptophyta > Magnoliopsida > Solanales > Solanaceae > Nicotiana > Nicotiana undulata. Next base: position 124,063 of record ML285194.1, read on the forward strand.
GATTTCTATAACAACGCGCCGGACCGACCTATACTACTCGGAATGACACCAAATTTTGCAGGCAAGTCAGGAATGACATAACGGAACGATTCCCGGTCTCAGAATTCCATTCGGACCTCGATAACATAAAATCACATTCCAAACCAAATTTCAAACTTAAGAAAACTCTGTTTCGCTATTTGACGTCGAAACGCTCCCGGGTCTTCCAAAATCCATTCCGGACATACGTACAAGTACGAAATCATCATACGAAACTACTGGAATCGTCGAAATTCGATTCCGATATCGTTTACTCAAAATGTTGACCGAAGTCAAACTTGGCTTTAAAAGCCAACCTTAAGGAACCAAGTGTTCCTATACTATTCCAAACACTTCCAAATCCCGAACCACCCACTCCCGCAAGTCACAAATCACGATAAGCTGCTACGGGAAGTCTTATTTAGGGGAACGGGGTCCGAATACGCAAAACGACCGGTCGGGTCGTTACATTTTACTTCCAATTCATTGACTTGTTGTTGATTTCACTAACGAAATTGATTTCAGCCGCCATTATATCCTGAAATAGACAGAGAAATTTGTAAATATAAGTAGAAACTAAAACTGCATAAAAATATCTGTTAAAGGAAATCAAGTTCATCATGGAATAAAGATTGTTCATGAAATACAAATCATACAAATTACCTCTTGTAGTCTAGAATTGTTGTTTGATATGCAAGCGATGAAGAAAGAACAAAATTATATACTGTAAAAGTAGAACTGATTTGATAAAAATGTGAAATCACGTTGCTAGAATCTTGGGCAGAAGAGTTCGTGGGTAAGAAGTTGATATCGTGGTGAGACATCGTGGGATTGAGGTGCCGAATTTGGAAGATAGAAATTTTTAGGGCAAAAGATTTAAAAAAAAAGTGTTCCCAATTGTCGTTCTTGTTTCAAAAAGTATATATACCTATTTAATAGGAATGACTTTTTTTTGGGCAAAAAACGTAGAAATTACGGGCTTCTTTTCAAAGAGGAATGAGTTATATTTAATAGGAATGACTTTTCTTTTCAAACTATATACGTAGAAACTGCTTCTTCTTTTAAAAAACTTTTTTTTTGTAAATATAGAATACCTAATTAATTATTTTTAAATTCAAAATTTTAAAAAGAGAAACTAATTTCACCTAACTTTAACGAATTTGTCCTAAAATAGCCACATGGCATTATACGTGGAACACTTGGCAAATTTGTCGTGCTAGCTTCTTTCCTTTTAAGTAAATATAGATTGCTATGTCATTTGAAATAGGGAAACTTACAAAAATATTCTAAATAAATCTGAACTTACCAATCTCTAGCCATTAGTCATAGATTTATCAAAACTAGTCAACAAAAATTGAAAAACCAAATAATAGGGTTTTTTCTCTCAAAGAATCACATGCAAAAATCACCTTCCATATTTTTTGGCGTGATTAACAACACTAGATACAAGACGGAAAGGAAATTTCATGGATGAGGTAGCAAATAAGGTGATGAAATACAAAAACAATATACATTATTCCAAAAATCTAAACAAAAAAAGGAACTTTTTCAATGGATATAGTTGAAATTCATTGAAAATATATAGATAAGTCAATATACAAAATTTGAGGAAGATTGGAGGTGATTTGGACTGGTTTTGTATCAAAATTCGTAATTAAATCGAGTTCAAAAAATTATTTTACGACACATGTATCAAATATGTATCACGCATGTATCTCACACACAGGTATACATGGATATACATTTGATACATAATTGATACAAATATGATACATATGTATACACAAATGATACACACATCATTTTTTTTCATGTTCAGTTTTTACTTCGAATTTTCAATTCAAACCACCTCAAAACTTCACCAAATCATCCCAAAACTGAGATTCAAGCTTCATAAGATGTACCCAATCTATTCTAATAACACCCACTCAAAAGAAAATAAAAATTCGACCTTTTTTTGCTACAAATAACTAATTGGCTAATATTAATAATGTTTGGCTAATATTAATAAGATTTTATGAATTAGCCAATTTTTGTAATAAACTACTTATAAATGGACACTGATAATTTCCCTTTGAAATAAGCATTGAAATAATTGATAAAATTCTTGAAGAGCCTATAATAAGATTTTAACACGCATTCGCACATCTACCGAGAATATAGAAGGGATAAAACGAGAAAGAAACAGTACTAATTAAAAAACTATGGAATGAGAAAACAGTACTAATTAAAACAAACTACGGAAAGAGAATTGAGTTTGAAGATTTTGATTTTTGAGGGATGGGCATGTTTATAGGGAAAATCGTGAATGAATGTAAAAAGTCAAAAAACTAAATAAATTGTTGCAATTGCTTTTTGAACTCAGGTCCACAAGCAAATAGGTAGAAAAAGGTAAAAATTTGTGTGTAGCTACTTTTTAAAGTGGTATTTATTTTTTATTCAGTATTTTTAATGTTTAGCAATAGTAGCCATTAGTCTATTAAAATTAATATGATAAGACTATGTTACCCTTTCTTCTAGCTCTTTCATGTGTTAGGGAGAAAAACTTTGAGTTAACATTGATTTCAGCAATTTGTTGTTCATGATCGGGAGGAGAATTTGCGTAACAACATCCTAAGAAATTTTCAAGTTTTGGGCGTTCTTCGTCCAGATTTGTAACACTATTCATCTCATGATTCTCATACCTCCAACAATCTATTTTTAAAAAAGGAAAAATATTACATATCAATTTCATAAAAATAAACAAATTAATAACATAATGTGTGACAAATTTAGACCTTCAATGGTTGTGTCACAGCGACGGAAAGGGTAGGTTGAAGGTATAACCGACAACGGAGTTTCTTCTTCCAAGTTCAAAAGTTAAGGACATTTGGTCCTGAATTTCGAGTTCTAAGTTCAAAAGTTAAGGACATTTGGTCCTGAACTTAGACTAACAAGCTCAAAAGTTAAGGACAATAGGTCCTGAACTTACAGTTACAAGTTCAAAAGTTATGGACAATAGGTCCTGAAGTCCTGAACTTAGACTAACAAGCTCGAAAGTTAAGGACAATAGGTCCTGAACTTAGGCTAAGAAGCCCAAAAGTTAAGGACAATAGGTCCTGAACTTAGACTAACAAGCTCAAAAGTTAAGGACAATAGGTCCTGAACTTAGACTAACAAGCTCAAAAGTTAAGGACACATTGTCCTGAACTTACAGTTACAAGTTCAAAAGTTAAGCACACTTGGTCCTGAACTTAGACTAACATGCTCAAAAGTTAAGGACTATAGGTCCTGAACTTAGACTTACAAGTTCAAAAATTAAGGACAAGTAGTCCTTAACTTAGAGTTACAAGCACAGAAATTAAGGACAGGAGGTCCTGAACTTCGAGTTCCAAGTTCAAAAATTAAGGACATGTAGTCCTGAACTTAGAGTTACAAGTTCAAAAGTTAAGGACATGTAGTCCTGAAGTCCTGAACTTAGAGTTACAAGTTCAAAAGTTAAGGACACTTGGTCCTGAACTTTATGAGCAGAAGGGTGTTTTAGTCCTAGCAGGTAAAGTTTATTAAAGCAGTGGCTAAAGACTAAAGATATTTTACACAGTGGCTTAAAAGTAAATACATATATTATTAGTGACTAACTGTGCACTTCCCCCTAGAAAAAGTTGAAAGTTTTCTCAAAGTTAATACGGGCCCATATGCCCGTTATTCAGCCAATCTGTATAGGAAATGGGGGATTTGCATCTATACCCGCTTTTTGGGCCACGTTTTAACTTATACTCGCTTTGCAAAAAAAATTGCAAGTGTACCCACTTTTCACGTAAACTTCAGCATTCTAGTAGACGGGCCTGAAGTTGTTTATAATTGTTGAACTTAAGCATTCTACTAGCTGAAGTTTTGTTCTCTATTTGCTTTACTTAAGCATGTTTTAGCTGACGTTTTGTCCTGGATTCAATAGTTTTGTCGTAAAGCTTTTTCACAAACTTCAGTAGAAGATGTTGAAGTTATTTAGTTCATTTGTAAAAATTTCAGCACTAATAAGCTGAAGTTTTATCCTAGATTCATTAGTTTGTCATAAAGCTTTTTCAAAATTTCAGCAGAAGATGCTGAAGTTATTTAGTTCATTTGTAAAAATTTCGGTACTTAAAAAGTTGAAGTTTTGTTATGATTCATTAGTTTTGTCATAAAGCTTTTTCAAAAAACTTCGGCAGAAGATGCTAAAGTTATTTAGTTCATTTGTAAAAACTTCAGCACTAAATAAGCTGAAGTTTAGTTTTGTCATAAAGCTTTTTCAAAAAACTTCGGCAGAAGATGCTAAAGTTATTTAGTTCATTTGTAAAAACTTAAGCACTAAATAAGCTGAAGTATTGCACAGGTAGCAGGAAGACGGAGGCGTCTGAAGTTGTAAAAATTAGGGTATAGGTTAAATAATTTTAAACATATGGGTATAGGTTAAATGGGGGCGACCAAATAGGGCGCCCCGTGCAATTTTTACATAGGAAATGAAAAGGAGTACGGTGGAACCTTTTTCAAGAACAACATACGGATTTTCCCTACTCCAGGTATGTTAAGGTTATCATTTCTTTCCTTTTTGGCATGATCCATATGATACAACGAAACGAGCAAACACGTAAGTTTCAGAAATGATTCTATTCTTAAAAGTACTATGGTTGCCTATGTTTCTGATTCCCCATACGTCCTACTACCATATTGTCTATTCATGGGTATCATAACATTCTAAGAGATCATATTGACTCACTTCATTATGCATTGCATTCATTTATACATGTGCATTTACCCATGACTCAGACGGCGTTCTCTACGCGTACATATATGTATATATATGTGTGTGTGTGCGTGTGTGTGTGTATGGGATATGGGAAAAGGTTATGGCGCTATATACGCACCACCACCTGATCAGCTGGTATACGTTGATGATTTTCCCATAGTGGCCGAGATGATGTGACGGGATGCCCTCAGAGGCTTTGATGATGTTATAAATGCATATACCCATGCATGGTATGACATTTATACGCATATGTACGACATTATAATATTAAATGATTCACAGAGTTATTCAGATATACATGTTGAGTTTTTTACTCCATGTTTCTCTCATGTCTACTAGTTACTTATTTTCATTCCTTACATACTCGGTACATTATTTGTACTGACGTCCCTTTTGAATGGGGACGCTGCGTTTCATGCCCGCAGGTCCTGATAGACAGGTCGAGAGTCCTCCAAGTAGGCTATCAGCTCAGCGGAAGGTGTTGGTGCGCTCCATTTGCTCCAGAGTTACTTCTTTGGTCAGTATGATTAGTACATGTATTGATTGGTATGGCGGGACCCTGTCCTGACCTTTATGATATTCTGTATTCTTAGAGGCTTGTAGACATATGTCATGTATACGGATACTTGTATGGCCTTGTCAGCCTATGTTTCGAGTATATAAAGAATCATGTCGTCCTTATAGGTCCGTACTTCATATGTATAAGTTTGTATTCCCTCATGCTTTACTCCGGTTCATTCACCTATGATAGAATGATATGAAAGATATGTTATATTGGTACTCGGTTGAGTAAGGTACCGGGTGCCCATCGCGGCCCATCGGTTTGAGTCGTGACAGAAGTGGTATTAGAGTTGTTCTATCCTAGGGAGTCTAGAAGCCGTGTCTAGTAGAGTCTTGTTTATGGGTGTGTCGTGCACCACACTTATAAGCAGGAGGCTACAGGGCATTTAGCACTGTCACTCTTTCTTCTTACTCTAGATCGTGTGGTAGAGCTCAGTTGTAAGAATTCAAATTCCTAACTTCTATTTTATTCGTAATAAGGCAATACCTACATCTAGAAAGACGGTTGATAAAAGACATGGCTATGGAAGAGTTGAGTCAGAGGAACTCGACTTTGCATCATGCTTATGATAAGTAAATGTGAGGTCTTCAGTAGATCATCTGCGTACTGAAAGGTGTAAGCCTCTTGATAAGCAGTCTTGAGGCAAGAATACCTACCCACCTTAATGGTGAAAGACAATGAGAGATTCAGAAGATAAATACAAGTTTGAACAAGCAAAAGAAGCAAGATGAAGAAGAGTACGAGGCGCTCAGTTAATGAAACAGTGTTTATAATTCAGGCAGAGGAATATAAGCTTTTTGAGTTATATTCAACAGTAACAAAGGTATGTACAATTGGCCGTACCCATCTTAGTTATGCCCTATGGGGGCTAACAGGTGTAGTTTAAGAAAAAGACGAAACATCAGGATCCGGCTGGGGTTAGAGTAACCCAAAATGGTGAATGGATTGTTTGTGTTAGTTGTCATTTCCGAAGGGTATTACAAATGTTCTAATATATCTTCTTGTGGGACACCCAGATGGTGCACTCTAGAATATTACAATTAGATGTGAATACTAGTATGATTGGAAAAAAAAATTCAGAAGATAGGCACTGAAAGCCTGGAAGGGATAAATATTACCTTAGTGTGACTCTCGTCCCTAGTAGAGCAAGGACGTTGAGCAACCCGAAGAGCCGATGGATGAAGCAAGGGGAGCAAAAAGCAAAAGAATGTCTTACTGAAGTTTTCATAAGAAAGGGATAGGCAGAAATATTAGCAGAGTAATGAGAAGAGAGATAAGGAATAATTATGATAAGATGCAACACATGGATGACAATGGTAGATCAAAAAGGTGACGGTATTGTCGGGTCCATAGTCAGGTGAAGGAAGAGACGAGAGATGATAGGCCTTAAGACAACAAAAGAGCGTATCCTCATTTCAAGAAGTAAGTTCGTGACTCTAACGTGATTACTAATAGGAAAAGCTAGACCCTAGAATAATAAAGTATGGGTTTGTGAACAAGATAAAGTAAACATGAATTAGGGATTTAGTGATTTGATAATGGTCGACATCATGAGAATTACAGATTTCGTACCGGCAATAATAGAATGGACAACAGAAGAAGATTCATGAGAAATTCAGAGAATGGTCATTCAGGAACACGCTTCCCTAAAGTAAGCAATGTGAGCAAAATTAAGCCTAAGAGACTATATGTGCCAGTTATAGTAATTGTCACCTCGCGAGTAAGGAATTTCATTATCCTTAGTACAGAAGGATTACCGCAAGGAGAGTAAATCGATGATGTGAAAGGGTTCCAAAAATGAAGAGGTAGAACATCTATAGGCAGATTGTCGCAGCTCCAGCTCTTAGTACTCCCCTAAAGAGGGGAATATGGAATGACGTGACATTACGCCAGAATTAAGTGGTTTTAGTAATTATGGAATGGTAAAGGAAGAATACGACAAAATGAAAGAGGGATGAGATAGCACTTATTCAAAGCCTACAAATATGCTACGATACTAGAGCATTATGCAAACACGACGTCAGGGAGAGGAAGTAAGGGTTCCTGCCAGAGATATTATTGATTAATAAGGAGCCAGTGCGAGAGGTAAGTTAAGACAAAGGAAATGACCCAAGAAATATTACGCGGAATATTGATACGGGAATGGGCCAACAAGCAATTATTAGTTGATTCAAGAAGAGACTAACTATGGATAGACAAGTAAATACAGACAAATCAACATATCGTGCAAGATAAACATAGGGAACCCCAATATGAGGAATTCAACCTCACAGTTATGACATCGTGATCCTTGAAAAATATCCATACAGGAGTTGGGGAAGTTAAAAAGGTACCGTATGAGTGTTACGGAAATAAGAGAAAGTGCCATCGTGAAGACAGTCAAAATATTAGTTCAGGAGTAACCCTACTAGCACAAGGGCGTGGAGATAAGTAACTACGGGTAATTATAGGCGAGTAAGAACATCAAAAATTCTGTCAGGCATACGATGTGATAAGCTCGCAGCCTTACAAAAGTCAGACGATTCCNTCAGTTCAGAACCAACCCTACAAGCACAAGGGCATGGAGGTAAACAACTACAGGTGATTATAGGCAAGGAAGGACATCAAAAATGTCAGTAATAAGATCATAACTTTGCAAGAGTTGATAGTTCTCTCTAAGTACCATAATGAAATACTAGTTGAGAAAATAAGGAAGAAGGCTTCAACCAAAGCACAACGACCTAAAGAGGAAATGGTCGTGTAACAACAGTCTCACAACAACATTGGAAGCACTCCAAAGGAAAATGGCACCTACCGTGGCTAATGAACGGGAAGTAAAATTAAAAGTAATATTCGAAATCATATGAGTTGCACGAAAACTCTGGCATGTGTGGGCACTAAGATAAGCTAAGTATGGACACAACATGGGGGCAGAAAGACCATGAAAAGTAATAGCTTACCTTGAAAGAAAGCTTATATGGAACGAAAGAAATTATTCTATCAATGATCCAGATTAGTTACGTTATGAAGGCACTTAAGGGTTCGGAGTTTTATACATGTAGTATATACAGTCGTAGAAGATTCTAGTATATGTTAAAAGAAAGAATTGAACTCAGGTCATGAATGAATGATTAAATTGTTAAAGGATTGTATCATGCATATTCATTAGCGCCCATAAACGGCTAAATAGAATAACTAATACCATGAACCCCAAAGCGGGAGATAATTTAAGCCAACATAAAGGACGATCAGAAGAAGGAGGAAACTAAAGAGTTGCATCAACGAAGTAAATCAGGAATTCGGTTATTAGACCCAGAAATTATAGAAATCGTGATTGAGAATATTGCAGAATTACTCTTAATATCAAAGGTACAAGGGAGATATTACAACAACCATATTCTATAACGGCTCTACGATAAAGCCAGTTAGAAGAAGTACTAGCCTCATAAGAAGTCAGTATGAAGCTCCCACTGAATTGTGTATGCCCAGAGGTGCAAGTATTATAATAGAGCTTCAAATTGTGAACGTGAATTATACATGTGTGGAAGGGAGGTCATGAAAGATATAGAAGATACGATGCAAGATTTTAAGGTAAGAAAGGTAAAGGGGAAGATCATACAAGATACTCAAATGCAGAAGGTCGTGAATAGTCCATACTACGGATAACAGGCTAGAAGCGCAGGGATTCAGTATCCAGGAATGATAGCAGCGTCGTTAGTGGAATACTTCCTAACCTATGGTTTCTAAGTACCGAAAGGTCTAATTAGAGAGTAAAAGAAGATTTAGAGACGATGTGGTGTCTCTCTTGATCACAAGCTAAAATATGATAGAACAACAAGGTTTTAGAAAGACAAGAGTAAGGATAAGGAGACGGCAAGTGAGAAGGTGACGAAAATAGATAAGTCCTCGGGATTAAGCGTGTAAAAACAAAGGAGCTGATGGTTCCTCTAAGTTATAGAAAGCTCAATATATCCTGAATGAACTCAAAGGAGTATAATACTAATAGAATTTAGAAGAGATGGAATTATGTAGAATGGGGGTGAGATTATGATAGATAAAGGACGACGTTTGGGCCTTCGATTAAGTAATGGTCTGAGAAAAAAAAGGATTTCATGAATTGGACAGGATTAAAATGCCCACATAAGGTGAATCACATTGGGATGCTATGAAATACGGTTAAGAAAGCATGGTATTGTCCCAGGTGGATCAATCTAACCCCTTCAGATATTCCCCGATGAGACGTGAGCTCTAGTGATTACGTAAGAGGTTTTCAAGTTATTAGTGATAGATTGTAGATCAACATTGAGGTGAATCAACAATGGATGGGTAAAAGTTGCAAAGTACGAGATGAGATTGGGCCATCAGTCTTAAGATGAACAGTAATGAAGAAGCGTCAAAGAATTTAGCTTTATGCATATTGGATAAGCAACGAGAGTAACCTGGAGTTCGGTAGCAGTAACGATATATCGAAGTAAGAATTTTGGTATAGTATGGCCTACTTAGATGTAGTAAAGCTAATGACGCCCATAGGGACAACTTGACATAATTTTGTATATGTTCACAAAGTGAAGCCTAGATATTGGCTAAAAGCTGGAATTGAAGAGAAGAGTTGGGCGCACATACAAAGTTAGAGTCGTAAAAGTTGCATGATAGAAAGTAGAAACAGTAACGAGATTAGAAGTATTCTGACTACAAGTCGTGGTGTGAGAAAGAGGCTTAAAGGGGGGATGCCCTGGCCTTTGGGATCCATTCACAGAACAGGCGCCTAGATGGCAAGACGAGTACTAAAGTATTCGCAAGACCTATGGGTTATGAGAATGATATAAGCGTTAGTCAACATTCGAAGATGAATGTTCCAAAGGGGGAATGATGTTACGCCCCACAATATTACGTCGATATTATGTCCCGCAGTATTATATTACGATGATGTTACGCTTTGCAGTATTAAATTACGACGATGTTGCACCCTGTAGTATTGCACGTTGAATTTGTCGTAAGGTAATTGACATTAGTCCAAGGAAAAAAAAAGATTATTTGGAGATTAAAAGGATTATGCTATTTTAAACAAATGATGAGTAAATTCATGAAGATGAGAGGGGAAGCAAGTCAAAGAAAATGAAATTTTCGTCCAAGTTTGGCATATTGGGATAAAATACGGGCCGAGCGCTAATACCCGATATTTACGGACTAGTACCATACAAGGTACGATATGACCATGATAGTAGGATGTATAAAGTGTATTAAAAAAAATAGGTAAAATTTTAAGTAATTTGAGATAATTCTTAATTATGTGGGTAATTGGTTAATTACCGGGTAAAGAGACATTACCTAATTACCTAATAAGCGGATAAAAATTTACATTTCCCACCCCACCCCACCCCCACGTGGCAACAAGGGGCTAACCAAATAAATGACTAAGGGTCATTTGCCATTAGGTGGGAAACAGATGTATAGCTTTTTGTCTTTGGAAATTAGCATGTCAAGAAGCAACGTTTCTAGTTTTAGAGAAATGCATTTGAAAATTTCATTTTGGTGCCTGTAAATTTTGTAATGTATTGCTTAGTAGTTTTGAAAGGTATGTATATCTTTGTATCTGAGGATGTATTGCTCAGAACCTTAGCATACTGTTTTGAGGAAGTATAGCCCTTGACAAAAGGGAGTAACGTCAATAATACAATTCAGACATGAGCTTTATTTATTATTAGTAACATGAATCTTTACAAATTCCTACAAAGGAATACTAAACCAGAACACTAGAATATAGAATTCCTACAAGTTTTAACAATTTCAACGAGAATTATTTACACATTAGCAACGTAAGTTTATGCGGTTTTAAAGGAGTACGGTGCAATCTTTTCCAAGAACATCATACGGATTTTCCCTACTCCAGGTATAGGTTATCATTTCTTTCCTTTTTGGCATGATCCATATGATACAACGAAACGAGCAAACACGTAAGTTTCAGAAATGATTCTATTCTTAGAAGTACTAAGGTTACCTATGTTCCCGATTCCCCATACGTCCTACTACCATATTGTCTATTCATGGGTCACATAACATTCCAAGAGATCATATTGACTCACTTCATTATGCGTTGCATTCATTTATACATGTGCATTTACTCATGATTCAGATGGCATTATATACGCGTATATATGTATATATATGTATATGGGATATGGGAAAAGGTTATAGCGTTATATACGCATCACCACCTGATCAGCTGGTATACATTGATGATTTGCCCACAGTGGCCGAGATGATGTGATGGGATGCCCTCAGAGGCTTGATGATGTTATAAACGCATATACCCATGCATGATATGACATTTATACGCATATGCGCGACATTATAATGTTAAATGCTTCACAGAGTTATTCAGATATACATGTTGAGTCTTTTACTCCATGTTTCTCTCATGTCTACTAGTTACTGATTTTTATTCCTTACATACTCGGTACATTATTTGTACTGACGTCCCTTTTGAATGGGGGTGTTGCGTTTCATGCCCGCAGGTCCTGATAGACAGGTCGAGAGTCTTTCTAGTAGACTATCAGCTCAGCAGAAGGTGTTGGTGCGCTACATTTGCTCCGGAGTTGCTTCTTTGGTCAGTATGATTAGTACATGTATTGATTGGTATGGCGGGACCCTGTCCCGACCTTTATGATATTCTGTATTCTTATAGGCTTGTAGACAGATGTCATGTATACGGATACTTGTATGGCCTTGTCAGCCTATGTTTCGAGTATATAAAGAATCATGTCGGTCTTATAGGCCCGTACTACATATGTATAAGTTTGTATTCCCTCATGTTTTACTCCGGTTCATTCACCTATGATAGAATGATATGAAAGATATATTATGTTGGTACTCGGTTGAGTAAGGTACCGGGTGCCTGTCGCGGCTCATCGGTTGGGTCGTGACAAAAGTGTAGACAAAAATCCCAAAATTCCTTAAAGAATCCATGTTTTAGGTGTAGAAATCCATGTAGATTCTTCTAATATAGTCATAAATAAGTAGAAGTCATTTATCTTCTTGCCTTGCATGAAAATTTCAATGAAAAACTGCCCCTCTCCAAGCATAGGGCAAAAAATATGAAAGAAAGGGTAAAAATCCCAAAAATAGAATCTTCAGTATTCTGCCTAGAGGTACCCTTCGCGAACGGGGCACAAGCATCGCGTTCGCGAAGCACAAATGCTGCTTCCCCAGAAAATACACTACGTGATTGCATCTGCGCCCCACGTTTGGGAAAGCCAAGAAACCAACACATTGTGAATACGATCTCAATCTCGCGAACACGAAAACCAACGAGCCCCTCCCCCACCTCCTGTCTGCTCTGACTCAATACAAACGTGACCACTTACACACTAACGCAGAGGCCTTTCTTCCAACAATTTCGTGAATGCGAGAATAGCAAGCAAATGCGAAGCATAAAGCTCCAGCTTCCAAACACACTACGAGAATGCAACCCTCTGTGAGGCGTTACAAACATTCATTTTGGTCTAAGTAGCCATTTCTGTGAATCACGCAGCTGTTACGAACATTCATTTTGGTCGTTTATTACATCTGAGGGATTTGTAGCTAACGGTTTAATGATGACTCTTTTAACCACTAATATAATATCGAATCCCAGATATTCTGGACATTTATAAGCTTTCAAGACACACTTGTAAATTTTCTTAACACCTCTCTGGAAACTCAGAATGGACTTGTGGAAAGTCCTTCCTGACCTTCCAGTTTGCTTTGCAGGATGGTGACTTAGCAATACTTAACACATGTCAACTATTAAGTAGTACACGTTTTAAGCTTGATTTTCTAGTAGTAGTAGTTCACGCAAGGGACTCTCCTTTCTATCGCTTATTCTTACCAATACACTATATACAAAAGAACTACTTTCTATAAAACTAGTTATGGGAAATTGAAGAGAGCTTTCGCTGAACTGCTGCCATCTCATCCTTTCTCCTTATAGCATGCATGTTCTTGACATCACTCGTTCAACTACAAATACATTCCACGCTAGGCGTCATAGTTTATTTGCAGTTGCACAATGATGTATTTCTTTATTTTCAGGCGGAGATAATAGAATAAGATTGAACTTTTCCTTTTGACCTTGCTCAATTATGTGGAATTTTAAACATCTTTCCAAAGATTGCAAGAGCAGAAGAATAAATTGCACATTGCATGCAATTTTTCAGACAATCTCTTTCGCAAAAGCACGAATCAGTAAGCAAAATATAGCAGCTATACATGAAGATACTCAAAAATATACATCGGATCTGGCCACCAGTGTCTGTCTATCTATGGGCTCTATTCAGTACAATAATGCTGAAACAAAAAACAGAAGAGTGGGCACAAAGAAATGCACTCTACCCAGGTGACAACCTGCAATCATGGCAACAGTACATGTATCATATTTTCAGCTCAAAGTAAAGAAATTGGTTCCTACAAAGAGGTAAACTCCGCTAATCGACCTTGAGACCTTATAACATTATGGCATAGCTAAACACCATCTGCAACCCCTCCCTCCCCCGTGATAAGGATACAAGAGTATTAGAACAACATTTACAAGGTGGAGCAGGAAAAGAAAATAAATCAGTACCACTAACCCCCCCACCCCCCCCACCCCAAAAAAAAAAAGAAAAAAGAAAAAAGTCATTGGCAACTAATAGCATAAAGAACAAGCTAGGAGCTGAAAGATCCTCACCAGAAATGCCCAATGTCTGTGACGTTGGTAAAGCTGGCAAAGACATTTCTGCAAATTCAAGTGATTCAGTAAAAGACAGTATTTAGCCGGAGACACTAGCTATAGAGTATTCTGTAATAACAAGCCTCATTTTATTCTCCTGACTTTAGTGAAATCAGCGAAAAAAGATAGCCAATTTTCAGTCAGTTACCAGGAGCACAAAGAGACAAGGATGTCACCGACGATGATGAAGGCCATGGAGCAGCAATATTGTCATTTAAGTCACAAGTAAAGCTGAAGCCTGTTGAATTGTCATACACCAGATCTGCTGGCAAGCTTCGAAGCAAGCACCCTGCTTCATTAATTTGAACTACTTCATCAGTATAAACTAGACCAAGAATATATAAGCATTGTGCTTTGGAAACACAAACTGCTTCCATCAACAAAATGCCAGTACAGTAACATGCAGTTCCATATAAATCTAAAGCCAAAGAGAGTTATAAACTTTAAGCTAGCGTTTGGCCATAGATTCCCAAATTTGTTTTGGAAAATTTGATTTGGGTGAAGTTTGGTTTGAAGATGAAAATGTGTCTGAAAACATATTTCCCAAATTTATTTTGGTAAAACATGAAACATGACTTATACCCACAAGTTCTAAAAACTATCACAAATACCTAACAGTACCATTATCGATACCATTTACTATATTATCGCAAACCATAGTCCTGAACATAAATAAATTGGGTACACAATTATCATTTTTATAATGAACTACATGGAACACTATCGGATGACCGAGAAGACGAAGCAACATTGTTACAAAATAATAAATGGTGGGATTTTTTATAAAATACAAAAGTTTGGGGCAACTTTTATAAAATGTAAAAGTGATATTTTGGCCCAAAATCAGCTATTGAGCTGATTTTGGGATTTGGGATTTTGCCAAAATATAGACAAAATCTATGACCAAACGTGTGTTTGCCAAATAAAACCCAAATTTATTTGGCAAAATCTATGGCCGAACGGGTCCTAAGTTGTTTCTATTAACAGCAGATACATACATAATTTCCAGATCTCAAGAACCTAAATCAGAACCTTTAAGTTCTCATGAACGAATATGTGCAAATAGTGCGTGCTCCCAACTTCTTATGCTAAGGGGCATATACATAACTAGAGATACTTATAGATAAGGAAATGGCTCTGTTGACTTTATAGCTAAACTTCAGAAATCGAAAACGACATTCTGATATCACGGACAAGCCTCTTAAAGAATATGTTAACCTGACTAGAGTAGATCCGCCCTGTTAGGATAATTCAATCTAGTCCCCCCCCACCCCCCCAACCCACGACAGAAGAGATGTGGATAGAGAACATTTCATAGAAATTATGGAGAATGCGCATCAACTGAGTGTTAGATCCACTCTGTTCGGGATGATTCAATCTGGTTTTAAACTCCCCCCACCCCCCCAAACGCCACTCCAACAGAAGATGTGGACAGAGAAGAGCATTCCATAGAATCTATCAGGATTGCAGGTCAACTGAGTGTCTTTTCTCATATCAGGCAAGAAGCAGCACTAGAGCACTAAGAGGGGGTATCATTAAGCTGTACAAGACACAAAATTTCATAAGATATTTTCAATACTATTTCTCAACCTAAAATTGCAAATCTTCCATTTGGAGATATGCACTGATATCCGGACCCAGAGTCGGATCAGATTTTCATGGGGTCTCCACAACTAATAATCAATATCCATGTTAGTGCATAAGTTTCTTAATCAGTTTTTAAGCTTGATGAACACCCAGCCAATTTTATTTTATTTTTGATTGGTAATACCCACCAATACTTCTTAATAACACATTATAGTTACAATTCAAACTATAGCTCAGTATTCTCTAATTACACAACACGAATCAACTTCCAAACTTGGACTCTAAAAGAGAATCTGTACCTTCTTGCCCATACGCTGCTCCACCGCAAACAGAAGCCAAGTGAAAAGAACGCAAATGTCAGCTTGAAGAATTAAGAGACATAGATACATGGACAAAATCACATAATGAATAATCACCTTGGAGACTAAAATCTTTCAAGTCAACATCACAAAGCTCATAAACGTTTGTCATAACTCCAGCCTTCTGCAACATAGAACCAAATACAGCAGCACATAAAATTGCTTGCCGATTTGTGATCAACATTTGCTTCTGTATCCCTGTGATGTAGGCATTTAACGAGCTACAACATGAAGGACTTGGAGCAGCTAAATTTCTGCATGCATTGATCACTTCAGATGGCTGCTTGAATTCCAGGGGACAAGCTACATCCAATAGATAACAGCTTAGAAATAAGCCTCTAAGGCTTGGAAAACATGCGTTAAAAGGTTAGATTTCTGCCAAAAAGAAAAAAGAAACTTGATCAAAAGAATTACTTGGGCATAATAGAGGAGCAAATTACTGAGTTTATCCTCCTCACTTAATTTAGGGAAGAGATGAAAATATCATACAAGTTGACGGCTGCATATTTCTATCTCAAGGATAATTCCCCTTCAAGAACTACATACAACTTCAATACATTAACAAAGCTGCGTCTTTTCATATGAATTTGGCGCTTCAGTTCTTACAAGCTAACTGGAATTCCAGTGAATTTAGCATAATTGGACCAAATAGTAGCAACTTTGAACTTTTCAATGATGGGACTAGAGCGCGTGTCTCTCTCTCTATATATATATATATTTGTCTTTCTCTCTCACCCGCCGGTCGATTTCCGGCGTAGAGAGAGAGCGCTCTAGTCCCATCTCTCTCTCTCTCTCTCTCTATATATATATATATATATATATATATATATATATATATATAT